>JABSTQ010003571.1:0-18310 GCA_013358835.2 Ixodes persulcatus
GTCTGACAAGAAATTCGATGAAAAGCACTCTGTGCGGATCACACTGTCTTTGGAGTTGCTTTGAAGTAAACTGCCGACTGGGCCCTGCCCTTCTACGCACGAACGGGTTCTGATGCTTTTGTGAAGCGATGTGTATTGATATCAGGCTTGCTGCCGTGCGAAACGCTCACATCACAGGCCCACATGGTACAGAGTCAGCCTTGTCAGCTTTCCACGAAGCGACAAAGCACAGAAGCTCAGTCGCGTATGATCTCTAAATACTGCAAGTACTTCTCTTGGCTTTTAAAAGCGCCATCTATCGTTCCAACTAAACCGAAAGACACAAAGAGTAGTTCGGCGTTCCGCACCTCACTCGACGACCTGACAAAGCCAACTGAAGCCTAGCCCACCCACGATCATATAAGCCGTGTTCCGAAATGCACTCAAACTTACTCGGAGTAGAGGTTTCGTACCTTGCGTTTGAAAATCTACCCTCGTTCTACCTCCAGTTGTCACGTGGTACCCGCCAGAGTAACCTAAACCTACTCTCCAGTAACTCGCATGACACACGCGTGATAATTATAGCAATAAGGCGTCATAAAAAAAAAAAACCTAACGGCGGATATTTTTCGGGAGATTTGAGGTCGCGTCCGTACATCGGGAGATGTATTCAAAATCCGGAGGCTCCCGGACAATTCGGGAGAGTTGGCAGGTATGAAGTTGGGTTGACTTAAAATCTCACAACACAGCCATAGAAAAAAAAAAAAAAAAAAAAAAAATTATGGGCGCATTTTATGGCAAACACGTGAGAACGGCAAAGTATCTGTTTCGAAAGCCCAGCCTCTAACACGTGATCGATGCCTTCTGGCGTGCTTTGACTGCGCATGCACGCACGAGGTGCATGAGATGCCCCGGCATTATCGAAACTAGGAACATGCTGGAGGTGGGACAAATGAGGCTGTTCCCTATTGTTCTCACTCTGTCCGCAACTAGAGACTACTCTTCATCTGCACTGTTGTTGTCAATCCCGTCGTCATCACTGCTACGTTCTCAAAACATGTCGCCGTCGTCCAATGAAACCTCGCATTTTGCAAATTACAGCATCAACCGCATCTTTTGTGCTTGCTCAGTGATCGCGTCGCACGTCACGGGCACCGATTGCGTACTTCCGCGACGTATGTTTGCAAGCCTGACCTCTAACTCCGGAAGGCATCCCACCTATCCAGACTTTGGCCCGCGGAAGCCTCTTCGTTTGCAATCACAGTTAAGATCCCGCGCTATTGCAGACTCCACTGGAGCACCACCCCCTCCGACGGGTTGAACTTGCATACAACAGAGCGCATTGTCAGTTGCTCTGGTGAGGAATGGCCATAAACGAGCACCGAAAACCTAACTGCCTGGATCAGGCTTGTCAATACAAGAAACCATAGTTGGTGCTCCAGCATGATCTTGACGCTCGATCAAACGACATTCGACCAGGAATCGTGCAAAAACTGCAAAAGAAGCCGCGGGGAGTGAGGTGTGAGGTTATTATTCCGGCAGCTATTCGAGAGTGCCATCTTACAAGTGACGCCACCCCCAGGAGTCGGGCGCGCCGTGCGCTGTTCACCGCCGTGCGCCGTTCACCACCGTGCGCTGTTCACCGCCGTGCGCTGTTCACCGCCGTGCGGTTCACCGCCGTGCGCTGTTCACGCCATGCGCCGTTCACCGCCGTACATTTGCGAATCGCTATCAATAGCATCATGGTGATGTTTTCTTAAAACTATAAGAGTGTGCTTATTTCTGTTTGTACTGGAGTGCTTATATTATGATTGTATAATTTCTTTCTGTAATTCCTGTGTATTGACTTTCGTGCAACGAGCTCCGTTTCTTCAATAAGGGGGCCAGGACCCGTCAAGCTGTCACGACGCAGCTTTTTTCCTTGTCTCCTCTATTGATGTACATTGATGGAAATAAAAACAAATTATTAAAAACAGCCCAACTGTCCCATTCTTGTATCAATCACACTCGTTTGTGCAAATTTAAAAAAAAAAAAGAACTTGTAAAATTAGCGCACAAAATAGCGCAATGGTACAGGTACAGGACAGCTGAACTCGTAACAAGTCGAGGTGTTCTTGATATTGCGATTATTTCGTTTTTGTCGGCGGTGGAATGCTTCGATTTGATTATAAGTCGACCCCCCCCAGTTCAACTCTACAAAAATATAAAATGGGTCGACCTACATTCGTGTAAATAAGGCACATACCGCATACTGCTTTCATTGTTTTTTTTGGTCTGAATGAAGGTATAATTTGCAGCACTTCAAACTTCGAAATACTTCAAAAATATTTAAAGTTGCCGAATAGCCCCATTCGATTCAAATACGGCAATCTTCGTCGCGACATTCGAAAGTTTCGAATATTTGCACAACCCTACTGAAGTGTCATTAGTCTAAAGTGCGGAGCCTGGATCGCGCCACCGACTGGCACGTTTGCTGCGTCCTCAAAAGTGGTCTCTCGATCTCGGTACGATGACGCCACAAAAGTGTCACGCGGTCGCCCGCGTTACGCTGCACCACGTGTAAATCGCAGAGTTGCTTTAGCAAAGTGGCGACGACTTGGAAACGAGTGCATGCTCGGTAACGGCAAAACTTCGAGAATATTTACGAGTCAAGCCTGGCATTAGGTATATTCTTTCCAAGATTCCAATTATTAAATACCCGTCTTAGTGAACTACCGTACAAAACCAAACGCGCAAAAATACGCGGCGTCTCCCATTCCTTCTACTTTCGAACAAGAAGAGGCGATGTGTCGTTCCTTCACGTTAACTAAACAGACTCAAATTTTTCGTGCAAGATTGATTTGAGATTTTTGAGAAAACAAATCTCCCCGAGGCACGGTCGTGCGGCCAAGAAAACCTCCCCGCTCGAGGGACTGACGAGGCGAGTCCACTCACGTTCGCGCTCAGTACTCGATCATGTCCAGGGCTACCTCAGCCCCCTCCGAGTAGTTGGAGGAGGTCACGTCCTGCCGCACGTTGCAGAAGGCCCCCACCGACTGGGACATGAGCACCCGGTTCAGGTCCGCACGCTGTACACACTGCACAGGGACACAAAACACTCTATTGCAAACCTGGCCAAGGAGACTTCCAACTTGAAATACATTTTCAAGGGTAATTTTCTCGCAGCAACAAACAATGAAGGTGGCAGAAACTAAAATAATGAAAGAAAATCGACTTCGAAGTGTGACGGAAGCCCAGATTTCATCTCGAAGAAGCCGAGTGATCACCTCTCTGTTGTTTTTTGTACACTAGGTTTACACCACATCTGTACACTATGGTCCCGCGAAAAAAGACACGCTTTTTCTCCAAAATAATCCAGGGTTGGTTCTGTCTAAAAAAAAAAATTGTGGAGCCCACCCACTTCACGTGAAGATGGAGGACATCTTTACGACAACTTTACAACAACTATACAAAATCTATATAAGGTTGATATTGGCCTAGTTGGTACTCGTTGTCATATTGGAATAAACAGCGCACCCAGATACAAAAAGGAAGAGACAAACCACAGAGAGAGCGCTGACTCGCAACTAAATCTTCTTTACTGAACGAAAAGAGAAAACAAGGGAAAGAAAAGGCACCAAAAATAAAGAAAAGAGGAAGAAAATTCACATTATGATACGCAATCGCACACAACCTTTCCCCATGGTAGCTGACTACGCACGCGCTGGACCCTCATTGTCAACTTCAGGAATTCCAGCTCCTTGCGCACAGCAGCGGAAAAAAGTGCATCACGCAGCATCAGTGGCGTGTCATGCAGGGAGCGGGATTCTGAAGTTGACAATGAGGTCCAGGCGTGCCGTAGATCAGCTACCATGGGTAAAGGTGCGCGTCGATTGCGTATATAATGTGAATTTTCTCCTCTTTTTCTTTATTTTGGTGGCCTTTTTCTTTCCCTTTGTTTTTCTCTTTTTCGTTCTTAACGAAGATTTAGTTGCGAGTCAGCGCTCTGTCCCTCCGGTTTGTCTCTTCCTTTTTGTATCTGTGCGCTGTTTTAATTCCATATGTAATACAAACCTATACGCATTTCATATGCTGCAATGAGGGCACGTACGACTTCGTGTTTACCGTAAAATCCCGTAAGGACACCCACAAAATGAAGAGATAAATGGTGAAAAACGTGGGGTGGGCTATCTTTGGGGATGCCACTGCAAAAACTTTATAAAAAATAATGATAAGCGCTGGGGCACCCGCTACAAACAAGTGACGCAGGGAACTGATATCATGGACACGGCATTCGCGTTGCACGTGCGATCAACACGGGAATTCACCACAAAATCCTGTGTCAGGGAAAAGGAACCTCAAGCGGCCGACGCAGCAGATACGCGTTTCACGGTGCGAAGGACTCGCGGAAATCCACCGATAACTCGACATCTCACAGGAATGGATACCGCAAATCGCGAACGCAGCAGATTCAAGTTTCATGGTGCAATAAAGAGCAGGAACCCGCTACAACCTTGCCTGTCACGGAAACCGATCTCGCGTGCGCAGATCGCGGACACGGGAATCCGCTTACGAACTCGGAACGGATACCGCAAATCGCGAACGCAGCAGATTCGCATCTTATGATGCAATATGCACGCGGAAACAACTAACGTGTTACCGAGCTGATATTGCGCGCAGATCACAGACAAAAACGCGGGAACCCGCTATGAACTCGCTTCTCGGACACACCGGTACCGCGATCACGCCGTTGAAGCGCGATTCTTGTGGACACGGTTGACGTCCAACGGGAATCGGGAGTGGGTGATGTTTCGGAATATTTAGTTACAGATATTTAGCCAGAAAAATGGATGGGCGATTCTCGGGGGAGGGCGCCCTTACGGGATTTTACGGTAATGTCTTTATTTAATCTTAGTGACTAAGTGATCTTTGCCTTATGGTTACTTTGGCAAGTTCTAAACCCAGTTTTTTTAGGCATACCTCGAGGACAGTTTTTTCGATTGAGCCCAAGTCTCTTCATCAGCATCGCGGAAGAGAAAGAAAAGAAGTTAGATCAGCGCGTTCTGCCCTCGGCCTCGTCCGGCTCACTCTAACTGGGATAAGTCAGAGACCGTAGATGATAACGAGGGATCAGGATCTCGCTATCTCTAATGCAAAGGAAGGCTGACTCAAGCGGGTTGCCCCCTCTTTTTACTTATACTTGCCACGACCAATCGGAACGAAGGAGCGCCGTTTAAAAGGAAGTTTTTGTAACATCCATGGACACATTTTTTTCCACATCCTAGCACATAACAGCTTCGCTGTAAAATGCATGCTCTCCTCCACCCTAAAAAAATAGATTTGCCTTTGAGAAGACTTCTGTGGAGGCATATGATGGTAACCCAAAAACTTGAGTCCCAATACTCAAAACAACTAGGCTAACCCAGTACCCTAGAGCGGTGGTTCTCAACTGCGGGTGTTTCGGAAACCCCTTCTGGATCGGCGTAAGCGATGAGGAACCCCACGCCATCTGCCAGGAAGCAGGGGCAGTACTGACGACTAAAATTTTTGTAGGTTCCCACTTGAAGTAGCAAAGGGTTTCCCCAGATATTGCTACGCAGTCTCGGGTAGTAACGCTAAAGGCCGGTTCGCACTTGGCGTTTGCTATATAACGAGTTCTTGCGATCTCCTACAACGCGAGAACGCGCTGGCACGCCGGAGCCATCTATGAGGTGGCTCTGAAACTGCATTTCACTAGAACAAAGTTTTGAGGTATATTTGCGAGATCAAATACACATCTATAATAAAGGGTAGTTTTAAACATCGTTAAAAGTTTTCCGAGTCCATAGGAAAAAGATTGATGTGCAAAAAAAAAATAGGAAGTACACAGAAATTGCGAGTGTTCCACAACCACGCGGTAAAATGAACGAAAAATGCTCAACGTATCGAGATCACCGCGTATGCCGCAGGCTTCCTCGTTCCTGTCCACTCCACAAATTACACCGCACTTGAAGACAAATCTACCGCTGGAACTGTTTACGTACCCATCGTGCGAGCAATCGCAAAGTTGGAATCCTCCGGTGTGCCCTAGTGCCTATTATACATAGATCGTACCTCTTGTCCTTTTAGAGTAAAACTGCCTTCATTCGTCGCAAAAATATGTAATCCTGTCGATTTTAGAAATGCCGCGTTTGTCCCAGAAGTCCCAGAAATTCGTCACAAACCCCAGATTGATGGTCATTAATAACTAATATCAAGACCTATCAATCTAGGATAAGGGACAAATTTCTGGGACTACAGTGTAGACCGCCTATAACGTATGTCACGGGAGTCGCGAAAATCCGCACTATAAGCGGTACTGCGCTATAACAAAAACATAAATTTTTCAGGCCCAAATACATCCATGAGACAACTTACCTTCGTAAAACAATTTATTTTACGTTAGATGAAAAATAAAGCATAGTCTGAGGAAAGTCCTTATTCACCAGACTAGTACACTTCTCTCTCTAGTGTGTCACACATTTTGAAAGGAATGAGTGACTTTTGCCTGGCGCAGCCTTTAACGGCGTTGCGGACGACCTGGTCTTCGACAACGCTAAGGCATTTGAACACCTCATCACTGAAGGAGTTCAGGCTAGTTCAGACATCTGCAACGAGCGCGTTATCTACGACTGCGTCTGTCGCAACCAAAGCAACTGGAACGACCGCTCTGCGCCGCGCGTACAGACACCTGCAACCACTGCAACAAGCGCAGTGGGTCGTCAGCACGGCGACCGCTTCTACGCTGCCGTCAGCTGTTCCAGTGGTGCCTCTAAAAAGGGGACGCACTGCCACTCAATGCCGTAACAGAATATAGACAGACAGTTTTCTATAGCCTAAAGCTTTATTATTATTATTTTTTTTTCATGATAGGCTGCAAGGTACAGTGGATGAAAAAAAGAAAAGAAAAAGATGCAGTACGCAGTCTTGGACGATCACGACTCTAATACATGACTTTGCCAATAGTACAAATCTCGCTACACGCCTTTTCTACGATTCTAAAAGATGATGTAATCTTAGCAGCGATATAGCAACGTAGAAATATGATTTCGTGGTCAGATAGACGTTGCGAGCGTTCAGGATGCTAACACTAATCACCTTTCTCCGGTGATGAAAACGCGTGAAAATTCCCATCCTTTATAAGGTACGCGCCAGTAATACCTTGAACTTGAGCACACGCATGAAATGCTCCATATAAGAAATCCGGGCGATGTTCGAGGACACAAATGCTCAGAAAACACCACTATAGTCGAAGTAAACAAACGCGACAACACGGGCGTTTCTGCTGTATTGAAAGTGCCGCCACGACATCGCCGCACGAGTAGGTGGACCTTCCCTTCTAGTACGTGCTGGGTTATCATAGCGACACATGACGAAAATTCACAGTCAAGGATAGCGCTTTTACGCGGAATGATGCGCTTCCACCACGCTCTCTACGTCGACGGTCACCACCGACGCCATGTATGCAGATAGAAGAAGCCGGCCCGCGACCGGCATGCAACGCGCTGCGACCAGTTCTCCTCGACTTGTGATTGGTCTGTCGCTGCGTTTGTTTCGGTTGTTTCCAACGCAGCGGGGGAAAGTTGGGCTCGCTCCAACTCCTTGCGTCGTGAACGACATGTGCGTGCGTTTCCTCTGTCGCTATGGCAACGGATGGTTGCAGACCCTTGCAACAGTCGTTTCGGTTGTTCCAGTCAGTGCGGTCGCTACGGACGCATGTGTGTAAACAGGCCGCCTCTCTCTTTGCTTCTCCTCGCTTCTTCGAGTAACCTCCTTGCCATCCTTGCCCCCGCGAGTGCCGCTTGCGGCTAGCGCCGTTATCTAGTGTCGCACAGGGAAGCGTGCTCGCTGCGCTGGTCGGGTCGGCGGGCTCTTCCAGAAACCGCACTATAACCAGTATTTCCCTTCGCGCGCCTGCATTTTGAGCGGTATGGAATTACATGGAGTTGTATGGGGAGGCGGACCCGTGGTTAAAAAATTGACCGCATCTCCACGTGGTGAATGATGTTGCTTGGGGCGAAGCTCTGGTGCTGCTTGTCTGCGTAGACGCCGAGCCGCAGCATGCCGAGCCTTTTCATTCTGTCAGTAGGAAATGTGTGGTTTCTTCTTTTTCTTTTTTTAAGCAGACAGACGGGATGCATCTCAGAACCCCCTACTCTTGTTTGCTTCTTTTTCTTTGAGCCTTTCATTCATGCCAGTAGGAGAATGTGTGGGTTTTCTTTTTCTTTTTTTAAGCAGGACAGATGGGATGGCATCTCAGAACCCCCTACTCTTTTTCTCTTCTTTTTCTTTGAGCCTTTTCATTCATGTCAGTAGGAGAATGTGTGGTTTTCTTCTTTTTCTTTTTTTTAAGCAGACAGATGGGATGGCATCTCAGAACCCCATACTCTTTTTTTCTTCGAGCCTTTTCATTCATGGCAGTAGGAGAATGTGTGGTTTTCTTCTTTTTCTTTTTTTAAGCAGACAGATGGGATGGCATCTCAGAACCCCCTACTCTTTTTTTCTTTGAAGCCTTTTCATTCATGGCAGTAGGAGAATGGTGTGGTTTTCTTTTTCTTTTTTAAGCAGACAGATGGATGGCATCTCAGAACCCCCTACTCTTTTTTTCTTCTTTTTCTTTGAGCCTTTTCATTCTGGCAGTAGGAGAATGTGTGGTTTTCTTCTTTTTCTGTTTGTTTAAGCAGACAGATGGGATGGCAATCTCAGAACCCCCTAAGCTTTTTTTTCTTTGAGCCTTTTCATTCATGTCAGTAGGAGAATGTGTGGTTTTCTTTTCTTTTTTTAAGCAGACAGATGGGATGGCATCTCAGAACCCCTCTTTTTTTTCTTCTTTTTCTTTGAGCCTTTTCATTCATGTCAGTAGGAGAATGTGTGGTTTTCTTCTTTTTCTTTTTTTAAGCAGACAGATGGGATGGCATCTCAGAACCCCCTACTCTTTTTTTCTTCTTTTTCTTTGAGCCTTTTCATTCATGTCAGTAGGAGAATGTGTGGTTTTCTTCTTTTCTTTTTTTAAGCAGACAGATGGGATGGCATCTCAGAACCCCCTACTCTTTTTTTTCTTTGAGCCTTTTCATTCATGGCAGTAGGAGAATGTGTGGTTTTCTTCTTTTTCTTTTTTTAAGCAGACAGATGGGATGGCATCTCAGAACCCCCTACTCTTTTTTTTCTTTGAGCCTTTTCATTCATGCCAGTAGGAGAATGTGTGGTTTTCTTTTTCTTTTTTTAAGCAGACAGATGGGATGGCATCTCAGAACCCCCTCTTTTTTTTCTTCTTTTTCTTTGAGCCTTTTCATTCATGTCAGTAGGAGAATGTGTGGTTTTCTTCTTTTTCTTTTTTTTTAAGCAGACAGATGGGATGGCATCTCAGAACCCCCTACTCTTTTTTTTCTTCTTTTTCTTTGAGCCTTTTCATTCATGGCAGTAGGAGAATGTGTGGTTTTCTTCTTTTTCTTTTTTTAAGCAGACAGATGGGATGGCATCTCAGAACCCACTACTCTTTTTTTCTTTGAGCCTTTTCATTCATGGCAGTAGGAGAATGTGTGGTTTTCTTTTTCTTTTTTTAAGCAGACAGATGGATGGCATCTCAGAACCCCCTACTCTTTTTTTTCTTCTTTTTCTTTGAGCCTTTTCATTCATGTCAGTAGGAGAATGTGTGGTTTTCTTCTTTTTCTTTTTTTAAGCAGACAGATGGGATGGCATCTCAGAACCCCCTCTTTTTTTTCTTCTTTTTCTTTGAGCCTTTTCATTCATGTCAGTAGGAGAATGTGTGGTTTTCTTCTTTTTCTTTTTTTAAGCAGACAGATGGGATGGCATCTCAGAACCCCCTACTCTTTTTTTTTCTTCTTTTTCTTTTTTCATAATTTTTTTCATATTTTTTTCCAATTATCTTTTTGCCCTACACGAGCACGTGAGTATGTGCTCACGAGCAGAAGCACGAGCACCCAACGCCGGCCTACGGCGGACGGACATACGGACATGGCTAGCCTCTAAGGAGCTTCGCCCCTAAAAAAGCCGCGCTATACCCGGTCCTGCACTATAAGCGGTTATGTTGTAAGTGGTCTATACTGTATAGGCTCGTGTACTTTGTGTAAGAAATTCTAGGGGGAGGGCTGGATTCAGCTTGGGGGTGTGTGTATAATAAACTAGTTACACGAGCGCTCTCAACTGCCATTGAGTCAATGACAGTTCAGTCAATCGCGATCGGCCAGAGTTCCACAGCGGCACCAACTGTCATCGAGCCGCTAATGACAGTTGAGTTCAACTGAGCTCCCCTACCTCAGTTCAACTGAACGAACTTCCCCAATGGAGGTAAAATGGCGCCTGTCCGTGGGACCGCTGCCGCCAATCATCGTTTGTGAGGCACTTACTGTTTCGGAATGCACGGGAAGGCATGTAGAATCGTAGCAGCAAAATATCCGTGAAGGAATAGGTTTAGGCGTCCGAGCTGCCGCTAAAACGATCCCGGCTAGCCGGCAAGCCACCAAACGAGCAAAGATGGCAGAGGGACCAGCTGTATGAATGGACAATAGTCATGGGTGCACCCATCGTAGCGGGCGGTAGCTTGCACCTCCTAGCCTAAAATATGCGCAACCTAGACCTAAATCTGCTTTGGTACTCGCGTAAACGCCGCTAAAAAGGAACAAGGTATTGAACAGAATGTACGATCGATATACTTATAATAAATAAAAGGTGTGTCTCCGAGTAAATTACTTTAACAATTAGACTGATCACGTGGCAAAAGAACTAGTTTCGTTTTAGCTTCAACTGGGTTCTAGAGCGCCGTGCAGCACCATCTCAGTTCAGTTCAGTTCAATTACAGTTGGGGCCGATAACTGTAACTGAACTCAACGACAGTTCAAAGCGCCCGTGTAACTAGGGTATTACTCACTGTATGATTTGTTTTGAACCACTGAGGGTACAAATAAAATATGTACGAAAGAACAAATATAGGGTTTCAGAACCGGCGCCCAGTAATAGAGAAGAGAGAGCTTAAGCAAGCGTGCTGTCCTTACCCAACAGCGGTACTTGCTGTAGGCGTCCTCCTTGTTGTAGGTGATCAGGTAAGACCGCAGATTCTCCTTCCAGAAAGCAATGCACTTGAGCTCGTAGTCGGGCTCGCCTGCACACAACAAGGCAAGTTTGGAGGCAGAGAGCTGCAGAGGGCATCTAACTATAATCATGTGTCCACTCCTCTCTGCAAAACACTACAACCTTAAACGTAAAAAATATATATATATATATATATATATATTACTTTGATTGGGGACATCAAAATGATCTTAAAAATATTTTCGTGTCTCGAGGAAGTGGTGTTGGGATGTCAAATACCTAAAATTATTTCATTGGTGAACGTGGAAATAGTCACCGCCTCTGCACTCGCTATCGGAGTTTAATGAGTCGAAAATGCTAGGAGCTCGTGATCTTTAGGACCAGGGTGCAAACTTTCGATCCACCCGCTGTCGAGGTGCGACGCATTAATCCAGTTTGCACCGAACGCCTTTAGATTAAGGTTCTGCGTTCTCGGCATATATCAACAAACCTTGAAAACCAACTCCCAAAACAATTTCATGAAAACAGAAACAAACTGGAGCTGTTTTTAAATAAGGAAAAACGCAACCTTTGTAAGAACCCTACAGCTTAATTTTGTGCTGACCCAAAAAATAGCCCACGCCGAACTGTCCGCAAGGACGCTTCTTTCTTCGGAAAGCATACCCCCTCGTCTTGCTTCCTTCTCTTTTCAAAACTGGGACGTTTTCCAGGTATTTGGGTCACGGGCATGCTCCCTCGATGTTGCAGAATCCCATACCTGTGTCCAATTTTCTTCGACATGAGCCTAGATTAACGCACATTTTTTAACCCGACCCTGAAACACGCCGAGCCGAATCAGAGGGAAAAATAAATCCCGGAAAAACAACCTCGAGTTCAAAGAGACACAAGTCTTGAGAACACAAAACCCTTTTAGGATACGTGTTGTTACGGTCCGAGAAAGCAAATTCCCAAGTCGAACGAGCACAGAGTCGACTCACTGTAGATGTCCACTGGCCTCCCGTAATAGTCGACGGAAATGCAGTAGTCAGCGTCAATGTGGATGATCTTCTGGTCCGCGTCGCAGACGGAGAAGTCCGAGATGTTCTCCCGGCAGTAGACGTTGGGCCGCGGAATTTGGGTCACTCCGCCACGGATCCGCGTCTCGAAGGGAATGTCCCCCCGCTGCTCAAAGCGGAATTTTCCGCCACGGGGCACTTGATGTTGATAGGGTCCGTAGCTGCAAAAGAAACGCAAATGAAACGGATGTTTGGATGCGTCGCAAATATAGTAATATTTAGAATGCCGGCACGTTCGATTTTAATACAAGAACATTTGATAGAATATCGAGGTATTCAATTATAATACCGTAAAATACCGGGCAAGCGCCCACTTAAAATTTAGAGATAATCGCGAAAAAATGGGAGATGGGCGCTTGTCTGGTCATCAATTTTACATATCAATGTACTGTGCATATTTTCTCAGATCTTACAAATTTGGGAATGGGCGCTTAGCATGGAATGGGCGGATGCACATTATTTTACGGTATGGAGATATTAGATTGAAATATCGAGGCATTTGATTAGGATATCGAGGTATTTGATTAGAATACTGAGGTATTCAATTAGAATATGGAGATATTAGATTGAAATATTGAGGCATTTGATTAGGATATCGAGGTATTTGATTAGAATATTGAGGTATTCAATTAGAATATGGAGATATTAGATCGAAATATTGAGGCATTTGATTAGGATATCGAGGTATTTGATTAGAATATTGAGGTATTCAATTAGAATATGGAGATATTAGATAGAAATATTGAGGCATTTGATTAGGATACCAAGGTACAGTGAAACTCGTTTAGAACGAACCCATGTACAGCGAATTATTGTCGATATCGAACTCACGGAACATTTAAATAAAAATGCATGTAAAAAGTATGTTTTATAACGAACAACATATTGGCTATATCGACTTTTTCTCCCCAGGAAGGCTTCCAAAAACGCGCAAACAATCGTCTTCTAGCCTTGCCTTCCCCCAAAAATGAAGTAGGAAAGAAAGAAAATTCCAGAAGCTCAAGTTGTGAACAAAATTGAGCGAACAGAAGCGATTCAGAAGGGGAGAAAGCTAAAAAAAACTACACTCTGCACACACGCACAGAAAAAAAAAAAGAAACTTTCCATCGCAAAGCCTTTGCCCATGAAGAGAAGCAATTAGAAATGGAGATAAGCTAAAAAAAAACAACTCTGCACGCATGCAAAAAAATTAAAAAAAGCTTTTAGCACGTTGTTCCAAGGCGGAAGTGAAGAGATGATTAAGAAAGAGATGCTCTCGGCCTTACAACGAACTCAGCTTGGAAGTTCGTTGTAAATGGTTTTTGCTATATCGAACTACTTGCTATATCGAACTGATCGTAGCATTTCCTGCTGTTCGTTTAAGGGGGGACACGGGCTAGAGATTGAACTTCTGAACTACTCAAGTGATTGGAATTAAATTTGCAGGGGAGATTCAACATCAGATGTCGGTGTACTATGCAAACTTTCAGCTCTCTAGGACAATTTTACATACCTGCATAAGAAGATGTGTCACGCTTTGTTAAGAAATCTATGATATACAAATGAACCTATTAAGCATCATTTTGACTGCTTGAATATAATGTGGGGACTTCGGGCTATCTAGTTTTTGCTAATTCTAATGTAAATATTTTAGGAAGTGTCATTACCTCAATATATGAGATGCAAATCTGTTATATGTCAATGTTTGAAAACATTGATTTTTCTCAATGAGGACTTCAACTTAAAACAAAATAAAGTAGATAGCCCGATTCCCCAGTAAATTTCAGTTCGGAAACGTCTTGATTGTGGTATCAGAATACTTTTACCTTAGAACAAAAGATTCCTTCGTATGAAATTTGCAGCAAAAAGTGGAACTGAGAAAAAATGCCTTCAAACATTGAACTCCTCTGCTTTGTTACTGCCCCACAATGTGTTGAACATATTTTATATCAACCTAACTATTTAGCATATGGTTAAGAAATTTAGTGTAAGGGTGTATAATTAGTTTCTAAAACTGAAAAATGAATTTTTAAAAAGAAATTTTAAATTTAGGCCAGTGTCCCCCTTAAACGGGTTTGACTGTATTTGATTAGAATATCGAGGTATTCAATTAGAATATCGAGGTATATGACTACCGTAAAGTCCTGTAAGAAAGCCCGACCAAAATGGAGATGAATGGTGAGAAATGTGGGGCAGGCCAATCTTTGCGAATGTGACGGCAAAATTTCATCGAAAGTGATAAACGCGGCCACTACAAACCACGTGAAACGGAAATGCTCGCCTGTCGTCTACGTGTTCCACTCCTCTGTACCCGTCTTTTTCTGCACATCTTTAACAATGTTTGAACTGATACCACAGAATGCAGAAACAGCACATTTGCATGTCATGGTGCGATAAACCCGAGAAAACCTGCCGCGAACGAGCTTTGTCATGTACTGGTACCGCAAATCTCGCAGTTGATGTCATTCGCGTCGGAGATTGCGTGACTGATATCCGGCAGGAATCGGGGGTTTGGGCGATGTTTGGGAATTATTATGTTATGGATATTCAACCCAAAAAATAAGACGGGCGATCTCTCGGACATGGGTGCCCTTCAGGGATTTTACGGTAGGTAGGTCATCAGATGTTTTATTCAAATATTAAGGGAGGACGTGGGGAATGAATATGAACTTTCTTATTTCTAAAGATATCTGAACGAAATTTACAAGGTGTGTTTATATCACAGACATGAAAGTATCTGCAGAGTTTAATGAAGCTGTGCACATTAGTCTCAAGTTAGAATATTTATCAAAATCGTTCATATTTGTTCCTTATCCCAGGCCTGGGAACCGAACTTAAGAAAGGTAGTAGCAGTATAAAATTTGTTATGGTGACCCCGGGATAGGTTCCCCAGGGCATAACAGAGCCGTTTTTCTAAATTTCTTTGTCGATACATTTTAGCGCAACTTCGAATTTTACGTAGTCGATAAAACTTGCATTCATCAAATTTAAATTTTTATTCTAGCTTCATAACACTGTTTTCTAAAAAAAGGACTCTGCTATGCCCTCACAAAGTTATATAGGAACAGAATAAAAAAGACAGCACGAAATTCCATTGAGCAGTTTACGACATATCGCTGGGACGAGCAGTCACGGAAGTGAAAAAAATCCATTCCGAGAAAACAGTGCTTGAAAGTTGCTTGCAGATTTTCGGCTTTAGAACGACCCTGCAGAGCAGTCCGAAGCGTTCTTGCGCACTTTCTTCTTGTTACGCCTATCCGATTTCTCTTGATGTCTGTAGTGTCATGAAGCGACACCTTTTGGTGACTCGTTGTTGTGGCGCCTTCCGTGAGACGGCACCACCACCGCGACTCAGCGTATAATATGGCACAGGACAAGTAAAGCTTCTTTTCTGGTCGGGACACCGTCTGGTGTTGACCCCTTCCGCGGCCGTCCGGTCTGGAACAGCGCATACTGTTCCGGGCCGGACGAAAGATGGCGAAAACTGAAGCAGACAACTGCCGAGAACAGACGACGCGAGTGGCAACAGCAGGACGAACGGAGAGGAGGAGAGAGCTAGGCAAGCGGAAGTTGCGCGCTCTGTCCAATCACGTTCTTGCAATTGCGACATGGAAGAACGGTGACCACGCCTTAACCACGCGGCCGACGCCATTTTGGAAGTTTGCAAATAAAAGACAAAGAATTCACCTTCACCTTCGAAACAACAACAAGATGGCGGCCATCGGCCAAATACGCCAGGAAGGGCGAGCGCGCGAAGTTGGTGTTGATTTTGACGTTTGACCGTCACTTGGACGCTACCCAGGCTTCGTACATATTGTTTTTAAATACTTCCTCATTCTATTAGGTGCTGATAATTCAGAGATACACAACCCAAAAATATGATTTTCTAGAAATAGACTTCTTTTGTGATTTTTTGATTTTCAAAGCTTGCGTCCCCCCTCAATCCCTCACGAACTGCAATGTTGGACGACGAGCGGCAGGAGACTTGTCATGAGACAGACCAAATGTGCATGCTAAGGCTCTGCACATTCGTGAAAACAATTCACGTAATTAGTCGATTTGATTATTAAAATACTGTTAATAAAACAAGATCAAAAAGTGGTAAAATATATTTCAATTAGGTTGCGTAAGAGGGTTAAGTTGGGCTTCAAAATTTCTCTCCCAGCAGGGTGGAGACTCGGAGGCCAAAGCGGAAGCAAAGCTTGAGCTGACTCACCAATGAGGATGTCGTAGCGCCATTTTTTCGAGTCCTGGAACATGGTATGAGCAAACCTGATGAGAATACATCCGTGATCATCTCTTTCCCTGCAGTTTTTTCAGGAAAAAGGGGAGGTGAAAGGGAGAGATGAAGCGCAAGATTTCCGAGACATCACAAATGGAAAATGCTGCAGGGAAACAGTCCTCGCAAAAAACCTGGTCCCAACGAGACAGTGCATAAGTGGCTTGTATGTGACGTCATCGCACGTGCAAGCCAAGAACAAAACCTGCACTGGTCCTAAAAAACAGCAGTTCTGTAACTTGATCACGAGGAACCCCCTTTTTCTTAATGGGAAGCAGAGGAACCTTGCAAATGGCCTTGGCGCAGATGCCGTTAAGTGTCTGCAGAAGCCCGACAGACCTTGCAAACAAAGCCCATACTAGGGAGTGTTTGGCTCACAGTTATGCATCATACATGGGTGGCTCAGACTTTAAGGTCGTAAAAGGTCCCAGTAATATGCTGCATGTAACTTCTGAAACAGTTGTAGACCCTAGTTTGGGTCTGGCTAACATAACAAAGGCAAACTGTGACTTCGGCGGCGCTGGCCCCTACTTTGCAGACAGCTAAAAGTGTTTACGATAAGGAAAGAGGGACATTGAAGACAAAACAGACAAGACAGGCATACCATAAGAGCCGATTTTGGGGAATTAATTTAACAGTGGGTTCATCGGCTTGACACACAGATAGCTACCAGAGCGCTTAAGTACCGCGTTGATCCCAATCCAAACACGCAGGACTGTGAGGCACGAAAGTGGACTGCCTTTTCGGTAGCGGATGACGCTTTGATGCCGCGGCACAAAGTCAAAGCAGACGTAGTCCCTCTGGCTGCGTTAATGCAGAGAAAGGGAAACACAAAACTAAGATACGGAGTCATCGGATCTGTAGCGATCAAACTCTCAACGTAAGCAATGCTAGGCTTTGAGCAAAGGGCCCACAGCATACAATTAAATTTTGATGCAACGAACATCAATGAAGCACCAGCGAAAATGGTCGCATGCATATCTAAACAGTGTGAAGTATGCGACTTAAAGGGGACAAATTGGGCGAATAGCCTACAGGGCAATGTGGCACAAGTGCAACTGTATAGGTCAAGCTCCCCGTAGAGGGGCAATTTGGTGAGTGCAACAATAGGGAGTTTAGAATAGCGTATGCAACAACACAGGACGACATTGCACTTGAAGAAGCTTTCCGGAATCGTCACCGTCTTAACCCCTGTCGTATCATGATGGGGGACACTGCTTCCTGTGCTGTTCGTCTCCATTGCTCCCAATGTTCTGCGCCGGCTACCGCTAGGTGGCAGTGAACAAAAGTGATTGCCCCGGCCAGCTTGCTTGTTTCCTATAGCAGACAATGCAGGATGCTGCCGCGCGCGTCTCCTGGCACGAGTAGCAGGCGGTTTCCGACGGCAGACTAGACGCGCCCAATGTCGCGAAAGGGAGACCCGAGCAAGTTCGGCCGAGCAGCCAAGCCATCCAGCAGTAATGGGCACGGCCACTCATGTGGGCGGGGCTTAGAACGGGCGTGACCCCATCTATACTGCGGTCTAACAACAAAAATAAAGATAACACTTTTTTTTGGTTTGTGAAAAAATGAAAAGAATTACGCGTGCCATCTATGCCTCTTAAAAAAACACAGGCACGTTTATTCGACCAAAAGCGATGAAATGCGGTAGCTTTACAGGAATGTCGTTAGTGAAAACAATTAGGGAAGAAAATGGTTATATGGTGATGAAATGGTTGTAATATGCCGTGCACACATCGAAGACGATGTCAAGGATGGCGTCTAGGACGACATAGAGGACAACCTCTAGGACGACCTCAAGAATGACGTCAGGGACGATCTCAAGGAAAACGTCAAGGACGGCACCGAGGACGACCTCTAGGACGCCGTCTAGGACAACCTCAAGGACGGCATCTCGGACGATCTCGAGGATGGTCTAAGACGACGCCAAGGATGACGTCCTAAAGTACCACGTCAAGAACAACCCCTAGGA
>JABSTQ010003572.1:0-62865 GCA_013358835.2 Ixodes persulcatus
TTTTCTTTATTTTTTGCTTCTCAGCGTTTTGTAATGTACAGCAATTCCGCTATTAGGCTGCAAGCACGAGGTTTTTTTTTCAATGATGCATCTCGGCTGCGCGGACTCTCGATCAGCATGAGCAACTGCCAAATATGAAGCGCTTCTCCTGTTAAAATGATATCAACATTTAAAGACAAGCATTTGTTCAGAGTGTTCTAATCAAAATCGTCAGGAAGGCAAAAGATGACAAATATTCTCACGAAGGAACAAACGAGGAAACAAAGAATAACTGGGGAAACTGAAACGTTTAATGAGGGCGAACTTGTGCCCAAAAATGAAAAGGAAACAGAAGATAACAGCACAGCGTCGCGGGCGTCAAAGTCGGCGAAAGAGCAGAGTCGAACGCTGGGGCGAAAAACTGACTCCGCTCGCCCTGCGGAGTCCCTTATGTACACTCGTGGGTTTCTGGATCATTCGGTGTAGAACTTTAGATGAGTAGAACAATCGTAACTCGATCAGACGAGAATGTTTTCGAACTTACGAGAAGGGCAAGTTGAAAGAGTAAATAAAAGGACTGGCTGAAATTGAACCCTGGCTTTTTGCGTGGAAGGCACGCGCGATAACCGTTACGCCACGAGCGCGCTGCCAACTTAGTAAACTGAGCTAGCGGAATTATTCCCCCCTTTAAAAAACTGCGTCGTCCCGATGCAGCGCAAAACAAAAAAGCACAAATACACAACAAAAGTGTAGCAAAGTCGCCGGCTACAGTTCAAAGTTCCCTCTTTGATGAGAGTCTAAAGTTCTATCGTTCGTAATACGGCTGGAGCCGTACGACGTGCACCACCTCCGGTCGCGGCTGGCGTCTTGCAGATGGGCGTGTTCTGTCTTGTAGAACTTAGTAGTTCAGATCGCCGAGGCGTCGGACCATTTTGTAGGTCCAAAATAGCGTTTAAGTAGCTTCTCGCTGTGCCCGCGGCACCGTATCGGTGTCCACACGCATACCCGGTCTCCGGGTTAGAAGTGGTCGTCCCGGCGACGAAGGTTATAGCGGCGTGCGTCGACTCCCTGTAGGTCATGAATCTTGATTTTTGCCAGTTGGCGAGCTTCTCCCGCCCGTTGCGAGATCAGTTGACCACCGTCGTTGCCATCGTCGGCCGGAACGTGAGGCAGCATGGCGTCGAGCATTCTGGTAACAGTCGGGCCGCGTACACGTTGGAACGATGTCATTCCCGTGGTTTGTTGAACTGCTGTGTTGCACTCAAGCGTGACGTACAGCAACACCTCGTCGCATGTCTTGTGCTCCATATCGAAGTACATAGAGATCATTTCGGCGATCGTCTTGTTGAGCCGCTCCGTTAGCCCGTTGGTCTGCGGATGATAAGCGGTCGTTCGTCGATGGCTGGTATGACTGAGCCGAAGAACATCTTGAGTCAGCTGTGCCATGAAGGATGACCCGCGATCTGTGATCAGCACTTCGGGTGCGCCGTGTCGAAGGAGGATGGACTCGACGAAAAACTTCGCGACTTCCACCGCTGTTCCCGATGGCAGGGCTTTCGTCTCGGCGTATCGTATAAGATAATCGGTCGCGACTATAATCCACTGATTTTCTTGCGTCGATGTTGGTAACGGCCTAAGTAAATCCATTCCGAACTTATGGATGGGCGTAGTCAGGGCAGATGTCGGCGGCAGGACTCCTGCTGGCTTCGTCGGAGGCCTCTTACGTCGTTGGCGCTCATGGCACGACCGTGTGTACAGGTGAACTGTTTTAGGGAGTCTCGGCCAGTAGTACTTGTCACGAGTCCGGGCGAGCGTCCTGCTGTAGCCAAGGTGTCCAAACGTCAAGTCGTCATGGCTTGCTTGAAAGATTTCTTTTCGCAGGCTGGCCGGAACAACCAGCAGCCAGGAAGAGTTGCTCATTCCGAAGTTCTTCTTGAAGAGCACGCCACGCCGCAGAATGAAGCTTGGCAAGGATCGGGCCAAGACTCGCGGAACTGAACTTCCTTGACCTTTGAGCTTGTCGATCACGGCGCGAAGTTCGGGGTCGTCTAGTTAAGTTGCTCCCATGTCGGTATCGGTTTTGGCTCCGACGAAACGGCCGTCATCGTCGTCGTCGGTGCTGTCGGGAGGAGGTTCGACTGGGGCCCTACACAAACAATCCGCGTCATTGTGCTTGCGTCCAGACTTGTGCGTAATGGTCACGTCGAATTCTTGCAGTCGAAGTCTCCGGCGAGCGAGGCGTCCTCACGGGTTCTTGAGTTTGGCGAGCCAACAGAGAGCGTGGTGGTCGTGACAACGCGGAACGGAATCCCGTACAGGTACGGGCGCAACTTGGTTAACGCCCAGACAACAGCGAGACATTCTTTGTCGGTTGTTGAGTAATGTTTCTCTGCCTTGGACAGTGCCCGGCTTGCGTAAGCGATCACCCTCTCTGCTCCGTCTTGTCTTAGGGCGAGGACCGCATCAAGCCCGGCGTTGCTGTCCTCTGTGTGAACTTCCGTTTCCGCTGATGGATCGAAGTGGCCAAGGATAGGAGGCGACTAGAGTCTGTTCTTCAGTTTGTTGAACGCTTGTTCTTGCTCCTCCCGCCACTTGAAGTTCACGTCGTCCTTCGTCAGATCCGTGAGCTGTGCAGAAATCTTGACAAAATCACGAACGAACCGTCCGTAGTGTGCGCACAGCCCAAGAAATCTTCGTGCGGCTTTCTTGTCTGATGGCTTCGGATATTTGGCGACAGTGGATGTCTTTGCAGAGTAAGGACTAACACCTTGAGCACTCACGACCCAGGAATTTGAGCTCGCCGTAGCCGAACCGACATTTTGACGGCTTCGGTGTCAGTCCGGCATTCTGGATAGCCTGTAGCATGGCTCGCAAACGTCTTAGGTGCTCGTCGAAGTCGCTCGCGAATACCACGACGTCGTGGAGAGAGACGAGACAACTTTCCCATTTCAAGCCGGAAAGAACGGTGTCCATTAGGTGCTACAACGTCGCAGGTGCCGTGCATAGTCCAAACGGCATCACTTTAAATTCGTACAGGCAGTCTGGCGTGACGAAGGCAGTCTTTTCACGATCTCGTTCGTCGACCTCGATCTGCCTGTATCCACTCTTCAAGGCCATCGACGAAAAATATCTGGCGTGGCGCAGCCGGTCCAGGGTGTCGTCGATGCGTGGCAGCGGGTAGACGTCCTTTTTTGTTCCGGCGTTCAGGCGGCGATAATCCACGCAGAAACGAAGAGTCCCGTCTTTCTTTTTCAACAGGACTACCGGTGAAGCCCACGGACTGCTTGAGGGCTGGACAATGTCGTCATCGAGCATTTCTTGGACCTGCTTCTGAATGACTTCTCTCTCTTTGACAGAGACACGGTACGGTGACCAATGAACAGGAAGCGCGTTGCTTTCAGTGACAATTCGGTGCTTCGCAACGGCCGTTTGGTGCACTTTTGACGACGTGGAGAAGCACTCCTTGAACTCGGCGAGAAGGTCACTTAGTTGTCGTCGTTGTCGGGTAGGCAGGGTTGGGTCGATGTCAAATCCGAAGGTGGCGTTGTCTTGGGTTGCCACGAAGAGATGCCTTCTGATATTCCGGCGATTGTGGATGAGTCCGGGGGTTCCTCGGCATGACCCACGGCTGTGCCTTTCGTAATGGCTGGACCTCCTGTCGGAAGTTCGTTACGAGTGCGAAAGTCTGTCCGTCTTGGAGCTCCGCGACGCCTCTTGCGATGCCGATCCCTCTTCCTAGAAGCTATTGGAGGTTTCCTTCAAGCAAAACGTCGCTGCAGAAAGTCTCATCGACCCCGACTGGTACGAAAACACTTGACTGCGGCGGTAGGTTCACGTGGTTTGCGAGGACTCGTACCGCGGTTGTGGTCGCTTTGGGGTCGTCCTGTGTTGGAGCAAGTTTTTGTAGCGTCAGCCGGTTTGCTCCGAGGTCGATGACGGCGCCATACTTGCAGAGAAAGTCCATTCTGAGGATAACGTCCCTCGAACAGTCTTGCACAACGACGAACTTGACAGGGCACGTCTCACCGTGGATCTCGACGCGAGCAGTCCATCTCCCGACCGGTGTGATGAGGTGTCGTCCGGCGGTTCGTATTTGAGGTCCATCCCACGGCGTCGTGACTTTTTGAAGGCGGCGGGAGAGCCTCCCACTCAAGACTGAGTAGTCTGCACCGGTGTCCACGAGTGCTGATGCGTCGTGGCCGATGATGACGACGTTTAGGTTACTGGACACCGTTGCAGGGCCGTCGTTTCGATCTCTGCTAGCGTTCGAATGGGGGCCCTCCGACGTTCATGGAGGATCTTGGCGTCAGTCGTCTTCGGCAACTCCACCTCCAGGGGTTGCTGCGCCTAGTTTCCCCAGCGAGGAGCGAGGGGTGACAGGCTTTCACGTCGGGGTTGGTGTATTGGCAAAGCTGGACGACTTGGCGACGGCAACCGGAACTCTCGGTGGGACGCAGGCTCGGGGGAGTTAGGTCGTCGCAAATACTCGTCGATCTCCCGAGGGCGTTCACCGTAACGGGGACGTGGCTCATTCGGCTGGAACCCGCGTAGCTCGAGTCGTCGGTATGGGCATCGGCGGTAGGTGTTGTCCGCTTCCGTGCAATAGAAGCACAGAGGGCGTCGGTCGGGCGTTCGCCACACGTTGGTCTTGCGGGGTACACGAGGCTCCGGGCAGGCATACCGGACCTGCTCGTCGTGGCGTCGGTCGTGCTGCGGCGCAGGAGACTGACGTCGGGGCGGCGCGACGTAAGTGCGAGGAGGAGGCGGTGGCCGTCGAGCCACTGTGGCGTGACTCAACTTCGGTGGTTCCGGAGCGGTGCTGACGCGAACCTCAGGCTGCAGCGCTTGCTGGACGTAAGTGCGAGGATGAGGCGGTGGCCGTCGAGCCACTGTGGCGTGACTCAACGTCGGTGGTTCCGGAGCGGTGCTGACGCGAACCTCAGGCCGCAGCTTCGCCTTCAATCTCAGCGATTGAAGGCGAAGCTGGGCTTGCGGCGGCATTTAGAAGCTTCTTGATCTCCTACCGGACGACGTCCCGGATTATCTCGAGGATGTCCGTGGTGTTGCAGCCGGAAGACGAAAAGGCAGCGACGGTGGGAATTCGGTGATAGTGGGCGGCTCGTGCTTGAAGGGCAGGTTCGATGTTTCTGGCCTCCGTCATCAAGCCTTCGACGGTGGTAGGCGGACTCCGCACAAGACCACCGAAAATGTTTTCCTTCACGCCGCGCATCAAGACTCTCAGCTTCTTTGCTTCGGATGCTTCAGGATCGGCGCGGTTGCTGAGTCGCAGGACATCTTCCACGAAGCTAACGACGCTCTCGTTAGGACCTTGGATCCTCGCTTGAAGGAGCTCTTCTCCGCGTTCTCTTCGCTGTTGGTTCGTGAAAGTTCTTCGCAACTCAGCCATGAGTTGCTCCCAGGAGGTGATCAATGCTTGGTGGTTCTCGAACCAGGTCCGGGCGGTTGCTTCAATGGCGAAGTAAGCATTCTGTATACACTGTTCCGGTGTCCACCCGTTATGCCGGGCCACTCGTTCGCACTGTTAGACCAGTCGTCGATGTATGTCTTCGTGGCTTTCGCCGTGGAAGGGAGCCGGTGTTCGAAGAGCGCCGGGTATCCGTTAGCGAAAAAGAGCGTAATAAAACTATCCTCGACATACTTCTAGTATAATATAATGCAGGGAGTGTAATAGAATGTTACAAAAAGTAGAGTAGTAGTATATGGCATGCCGGGGTCGTTCCAGGATTCTAGTATACTTGCCAAGTATGTTTATATCATATAAATACTAGCCTACACCAAGTACACTCAAAGCAACCGCTGGCACTTCAAGTGTAATTTAGGCGCACCATTATTATTGTTTAAGAATATAGAAGTAGCGCAAGTACTCCTGGTAAACAAGTTCCACACAAGGCTGGCGTTCCCCTTATTTTGATTAAGACCTGTCAAATTTTTAGCGGATCAAACGGGTTTCAGTGGAACGCTTTCTTTTAGAGCGCAGCTCTTATTCGCCCGTTTCCGGCTTGAGCGGCGTCGGCGTCGCCGTCGCCGTCGCGTTCGCCGTCGCCGTCGCCGCCGGCGTAACCGCGCGGTTCATCATGGGTAAATTTCCCCGCTAAATCTAGCGGAAACATTTCCCCGTTAAATGTAGCGGAAAATTTTACCCGCTAAATCTAGCGGAAAACTTTCCTCGCTAACTTTAGCGGAAAATTTTCCCCGCTAAATCTAGCGCATAATGTTCCCCATTAAATATAGCGGAAAAGTTTCTCCGCTAAATCTAGCGGAAAATTTTCCCCGCTAAATCTAGCGGAAAATTTTCCCTTAATGCGGGAGGGCAGGAGAGTAGGAGGGGCATTGCCCCCTCTACGTACCTTCCCCTCCTCCTCCTCAAGAGCTGCGCTCTAATTTGGCGTTACAGAGAGTTGTAAACGGCTTTCTCATTTTTTTTCTATCTATAATTGATTTTTTTTATTAGATGGAAAACGTGCATTTAAAGCAAGCTGATCACCTGTTCAGCCTAAATTTGTTCTAGTTACTAAAAATTTCTTCCATTTAAACTCTTCGCAATAATGTATTGTTTTATTAGTTTGCGATTTTGTTTTACTTATGGGGTGAGTTGCGGAGAAACACACCAGAAGGAAACGTTCGTTTTTTTTTACAAAATTCATCACTTTCTTAAAGACTTGGACTCATGTACGAGTGTCTCATCTCTCTAAAGCAGTATAATCTTGAGATTTCCACTTTAAGGGCAAACGTTTTCAATTGAAAATTACATAAGTTTTATGTCACCTGCTATGCGCGCGGAAATCATCGTCATGACATATTAAACATATATATTATTTGAAATGGTTGTAGCAAACTTTCAAACGGTACATACTGTAATTGAACTAACCAGATTGGTAATCAAACTCCTGAAATCAAAACAATCAAGGCGTCAGACTTCTCGAGGTACGTTCGAAGCGCGATATTTAGAAGAGCGACGGATCTTCGCCCTATTTGCGGAAGTGGCCGATCGGCATCTGTATCAAATCACGACCGGCAGAAATAAAGGTCAATCAATCAATCAATCAATCAACTAGAGCTTACTGCAGAGCTAAGGAAGAACCCCTGTACTTCGCATGGGCATATTTCAATAATAATAGTAATAATAATAATAATAATAAAATCATTTAGTGTTTATTGCTTTGTCCAGGAACATCCGATTGGTCTTCTTTCTGGTGCAGTTATATAAAACGCACAAAGAGATATGCTTGCGCGAGTGTAGACACACACATACACGCAGGCGCGTACGCACGCGTGCACACGGCCAAACGCACGTACGCATGCAGACGCACACGCACGCAGAAGCACGGACGCACGCACAAACAAGCACGCGGACGCATCCACACGCGGATACGAACACGGGAGCATGAACGCACACTCGCACGGAAGCGTATACGACGAACAAAACGCTGATTAGGATAGTTTCGGTTTTACACTGAAAAAGAAAACCTAAAGTTTAGATAAAACCTAAGAGTGACTTAATGTTTGTTAATATTTTACAACATTATAGTGACATTACTATTAGTAATATAATTTTAATTTGTTTACTTTCGTTTTCAAAGCAAACACAAAAAGAGCCTTTTCAAGACTGCGGAAGACCATCGCTATTGTTATCAGCGTCCGTTTGGCAGCCGTTCCCACTGAGCGTTGGGGTTCTGCCGTTCCGGAGGCTTCGAGAATCACTTCCTTTTTACGTTCCAGCAGGTTTAGCAGATATTTTAGATATCTTCCTTACGAATACCGTGTTCAAGAATAGCAAGCGATGGCTGAGAGCTGGGAGACGCTGCGTTTTACCAACGCAAGTTGCGGACAGCCCACGATCGACTACTGCTGCGAGCACCGGTGAGCAATGTTATTTTGTTTCTGCGAAGTGCGCCGCTGCTTCAAACTTTGTCGTGTACCATGTGCTTGCTAAGCTATGCTTGATTCCAACAATGCTTCTGGCCGGTGTTATTTCGGTGTTTGAAAAGAGCGGACCTTTTTCAAAACCAATGACTCGCTCCACAGAGTGAGAAAGATTCGGTTGAGGCGGAAGCGAAAGACTGTGCTGGGCGCCGTTGTACGACGTTGGTCCGACCACACTTTTGCGGAACGTTTAAGTGCAGTCTGACGGTGGTTCAAGCAATCACAGGTGATGCTAGTTCTGACGTGTGATCCCAACAGCCTCTAGCCACCAATATGTTTCAAAAAGCGGAAGCGAGAAAAACGTTACGAGAGCGAGCAGCATGATTTCTTGCCTATGCTGGTGCCTGTGCCGTAGAGACGCGCGGTCTATTTGCGTGTGCCGACGCGGCACGCTTTCCAAGTGTACGAATGTGGGATGGAAATAAAATGAGTTCGGATGTCACGTTTTTTATTGGTTTTGCCGCTACAACCAGCAGAGCAGAAAGAAAAAGAAAAAGCAAGAAAAATGCGAAAATAAC
The DNA here is from genome assembly GCA_013358835.2 of Ixodes persulcatus. Classification (NCBI taxonomy): domain Eukaryota; kingdom Metazoa; phylum Arthropoda; class Arachnida; order Ixodida; family Ixodidae; genus Ixodes; species Ixodes persulcatus. Next base: position 8,442 of record JABSTQ010003572.1, read on the forward strand.
TTGAATCTTCGATGGAGTTGAAAGACTACCAACGTACCAACTCGCCCAGTTATTCTTTCTGCCAAAGAATAATAGCCAATGGTAATAAATAATTTTCATCTTTTAATTGGTTACAAATTTGTAATTGATGCAGTACAGCCCTACCCTGCTCTAGTGCTTTTATGATATCAGGTAATGTGTAAATGTATAGGAGAGATAATAGCAACCATTTAGATCCGACCTTTTATATTGAATCTTTTTTCTAAAAGCTCGAAGTTATATAAAAAATGCTCTTATAAATTAAGCCGCACCACTGAATGTACAATAGCGTAAACGTTTATGTATGTTCTCAGCAAAACAATATGCATTCAAACAGGACCAATTATTGCGTTTCTCCTCTGTAAGAGCTTTTTTCAGGTACACGAAAAACGTTGGTGTCTACTTCTAAAAAAGTGGTATTGATGTTTCCCGCAGGGCTGGCAGGCCTGACTCAGTTTGGCTGGCAACTTGCAACCTATAAGAACCTGTGGAACTGCACCAGAACTGCACCAGAAAAGTAAGAGTGACGCCCACCCTGCACTTCCTCAACGATGGCACCATAAGGAAGGGGGAGCTGCACCCAAATTGAATGCAATGGCAGGTGGATCGTTACAGTGAACCCCTATTTTGATGATACTAAACAAAAAATCATTAAAAATGTAATATTGTTAAAAACAAAGAATGGGAATCGCACATACAAGAAGGAGGAGATGAACACAGCGCTGTGTTGTTTCCATATCCTTTGTTCCAATATTCATCACAATTTATTTTTAATAATTGTCTACCAACTGGTCCAATCATCAGCACTAGCCAACAAAAGTATGCCACTATTTTTTCCTCTGCATTAACACTGTGGTTACAGCTCAATCCTACAGTAATGAACAAACAAAGAAAAGCAAAAACAGCTGGATGCTAGGCCCGTAGCCAGGATTTTGATTCGGCAGCGCCCATGACAATATGCTATTTGAGGGGGATGGGGGAGAGGAGGCCCCAGAAAAATGAGACTTTATAGGGGGGGGGGGGGGGCGCCCATGGCCCCCCACCCTGGATGCATGCCTGGTGCAAGCTAGCACTACAGCCTAAACAAGATTAAATTATTCAAGACAGGTTTTTTGAAGGATGAAAAAAAAGCAGAGAAGTGCCACACACAGCGGAGTTTTAATGAACAAAAAATGAATGGGAGACCCAAAAGAGGAAACAGGGGGAGACACGAAGACACACTTAACAATTTCTGTTCTGCGTACCACCACTCTACAAAGGGAATTTCTTCCTGGACCGTACAGCGTTATACTGTTCACAACCGCTAACATACGCAAGGACAGTAAACGCAAAGGAGCAGCATACTAACGTCTGGGTAGAAGTGATTAAACAAGCAACAGGGAATGCCCTTGGGCTTTCAACCTAGGAAGTAAACATTATCATGCACAACATCGGTTTCAAAGAAAGACGGCCATCACAATTGTTTCTAAAATAAATATAGGCCGAGCAACTGTGTCCACTCGATGGCGAAACTCGGGGAACGCATTCAACAGATTTCTATGTTTCATCATTGTTATTGATTCTTTCAGTAAACACTTGCTGTCATTCTTTTCAGTCAAAATCATTTCAGTAGTCTTCCATAAGGGCACAAACTTTTACGTTATGTTATGTGTTTTGACTTAGCTAAAGGCAGATCCTTATTTTTCTGAAACGTTCACGCTAAGCTCAACCGGTCGTTAATGCCGAGTTTTGTCGTAAACGCTTCATAGAGATAAGAATCTGCATCGATAAGTATGAAACGTTTTATGAAATAATTGTGTGCCTTTCTTATAGTTCTCTCTGAACGAGCTTTCAACGAAGGAAATGACCACAACTTTAAGCTGAAATAATCAATAACAATATTAAATCGTGGAAATGTGTTGAATAGGACTGCTATGTTTTGGCACTTATTGTAAGATGTTACTTGAGTTATAAATTTTCTGAAAAACCAGGTTTGATGTCTGTCTGTTCTTGGAAGCTTGAATTTTTATTCCATAGGTTTTAAGGTGAAGGCCTGTTTTCGTACTTTAAAACGGTTTTTTACCACATTTACACAAAGGTCAGTAGGTTGCTTCTTTTCATCCTCGGCCCTTGGGCATGTTAGGGGTCGTCTCCTGTCGTGGATAATGGAAGCTGATATGACTGCGTAATGACCGAAATATACTGGTGGTTGTGCCTTGACGCGAGAAGCTAAAGCAGCAATCACAGATGGTATGACGACGAGCGTGCCATTGCCCAGCTTTACGACCCAACTTGTTTCTTCGTGTTTTGCAGCACTCCACTGTCACTCACTTTCACGTGTTTTTACGAACTACGCACGTTGTCGTCTCCTCAACTATATTGTCCTGTGTTCTTTGTCTCAGTCAAATAATATTGCCAGATGCCTCAACAGTCTCACATAATGGTAACTATAAACAAGCGCAGAAACAGCACATGTGCAGTTGATGGTGCGTAGCAACCTCCAGTTTGCTGATCAGTCTGCTTGACATATCTTTTTTTCTAGAGGGGGTGTTTCGCAACATGACCTGTCTTGTTCTGTACCCTGCGGCGGTGCTGAGGAGGGAGTTGTGCTGGGTGCTGGAATACAGATTTGCTTCCTCGTGTGGCTTGTACATTTTTCAGTGGAAGACACTTTAGTGAGATGATGGTAGCCAGGAGCCATATCCCGGCACTCCTGCTGCTCAACATTTCTGCAAATTGTTTTTTGTGCCCAGCTTCCTCGTCTCGTGAGAGAGCCCTGCAGCTGCCGGTTGTCACAGCACCTCCAGCGCACCAGGGAGGGTTATCATAACTGGTATGTCAGATTTGAATACGTTTCGATGCCTTAGGCTATTTGAAAGGCTTCCAAATAAATGCCTTTTGATGACTTGTGTATTTAAGAGTAACAGAATTGGAATGTGCATCCAACAAAGATATCGGAAGTTGAAAGCTTTGGAATATACTGAGTAAAAATTCTGCAAGGACTGGTGTAAACCCGTCTTCGATATCAAGGTGAATGCCGGGCCCTCGACTGTTTTATGATGTGAAATGATTTCTTTCGGCTCGTCCAAACACCAGACACGTAGCCAGTGGTGTGGCCGGAAATGTCCGGACCTCCTACTACCCCTTTTCCCATCTATGGTGTTTTGTCATGTGTCACCCCACAGGGGTGCTTAGGGGGCATGACAGATCGTCTGTTATCACATTAGCGTGGCTGGGAAGCAGACATGTTGCTTCTGTGGAAGAAGACGAGGAAAAAAAATGTGTTCACATATTTCCATTTCTCACATGCATAGCAAGGAATTTTGTCATCTGCAACCTTGAATGTATTTTAACTGCACCACTATATCCTGAAAAAATGGCCTCAAAAATTTATTCAGCGCTCCTTTAATTGTTATTTTTTATAAGGTGTATAAGCTTCTGCACTGTTTTATAGTCGCAATGCTGAGAGCAAGGTTCTTCATGGCATGCCCGAATCAGTGTCTCACCTGAGACTGAGTGAAAGAAAGCCTGTAAAGCCTAAAGCTCACGGGTGCCTGGATCTAAACGGAGTTTGGCACTTCGCACTTGTCCTAAGCCTCGGTTGTGCATTCTTTCATCCAGACTCAGCTGAGACGCTTGTTTGAGCAAGCCTTCCATAATATCCCCCAAAAGAAATAAGTGTTCAAGATATATATTGTTCGAGAACACCTGATCTAGAATTTACCTTTTGCACCTTGTCCTATGCAGCAACTTCATAAAATATAAATAGATGTTGAAACAATCATTGCCTGTTGTTTTGTGCTCATTGTACGTTTGTTACCTGATTGGCCTGAAAGGGGATACTGTTTGTCCTCTTCAACGTGGAGGCCCACGTGGTCGCATTTGGGATGTAATGTTTGAGAACATCAGTGGAACAGTGACACGAGGATGTGTACAGTAGAAGTTCCCTTGTTTATTTGAATTATATTATCATAGCAGATTGAAGAATGTTCTTTCTTTTCAGCTCACATCATGGTCAAGTTCATGGATAAAAATGTTATAACCGTGTGGTCCTTCCTGTGGCGAGAGTGCAACAACGCTGCCTTGCAGAAGAAACGAAGCCGTGCAGAGTGAAGCTTTTTTTATTATTTAAATGGTACTGAAATGTTCCTTTCAGTCATTCAAATGGTTGACTTTTGCGCTACTACTGCCAAAACTGGCAGTTAACACTATAGCCAGATACGACTTAAGAGCAGGGCGAGGGAAGCAGAGGCTGGTGAGGAGGAAGCCGATGGAACGTAGGGAGGAGGAGAGGTTTCCCTTTCCGTTCTTCAGCATCCAGCCTGTTTCCTCCTTGCCAGCCTTCGTTTCCCTCGCTCTGGCCTTAAGTTGTATCTGATTATACTACACAAATTGTCATTCAACCCTACCAAAACAATCAGTACATCATGCAACTTCAAGAAAAAAAGAAACCGTTCCGCTCGCCGCAAGAGAGCGAATCCTTTTACTTTCATTTTTCTGTTGTATGAAGGCAACAGTTATAACAAGCACCGAGTGAGAAGAGCGTTTTATTGCAAGAAACTTTGTTTATAAACAAACGACATTGAAAGGTTTTTATTTAAATTTTCAGTGTCGCTTGGTCTTTTAACGGACCGTTTTTTCGGAAGAAAAGAAGGAGCTGGCATTCCAGCTTTTCTTTCTTACCTGTTGTTTGCAGTGGCACAGGTAAAAAGTGCAGAGTGAAGACAAGCTTTCTTTTTTAACCAAATGACAACTACAAATCGAGCAGTGTTGTACACCATGCCACTTCAAATTACAAAAGCCGAGGTGGTGAGTGTTTTTCTTTTAACAACTTTTTTTGGGCATATCACACTGAAAAGGATCCAATGTATAAAAAAACAATAGAGGCCTAATTTTCTGTTAGTACTCCACAATATGGCAGTTGTGTTACCACAGAGCAGCATTACGAGATTTACATAATAGAAAACACGGTATAAAAGTGCTTGCAACCTGTGAGGAAGGCATCATCAATAAGTATGCAGCCATGTACTAACTGATAATGCCTCCACGAAAAGCAAATTCTAACTTGTTTGCCTTTTCTGATTGTAAAGGTGACGATGAGCTAGCTTTTTTGTTATCTTTTTTTCCCAGAAAATGTATGTTTCTTAACAGTAGAAGCAACCTGTTTGAGATATACAGTACACAGGCAAGTGTAAATAAATGTTTAACACTGCATAGGTAGGTTCAAGGCAACCTAAAAAAATATTTCTATTCATGCATACATGGTGTATATCAACGTATTTATAAAATAAGGTTTCTCCGTTAAATTTTTGACTGCATGCGTTCATACTTTCTTCGCTATCATAGTGCAAAGGGGCCTTATCGTTCCACCCCACGTTTCTGACAGTGGACATGGAAATGCACTGGTAAAGAAACTATATTAGGTGGAATACTGAAATGTGAGCCTTATGTAAAACAAATTGCCAGCATTGACATCAACCTCAATTCCCTGTGAGGGAGACTCGGTTTTGTCCACTGCTAGCAATTTCTTTTACATTCTCATTTCAGTATACCACTTAATATAATTTCTTTGCCTTTACATAAACTCTCGTTCTCGGGTGCTTCAAGTGCCCTTTTAGATGAAAAAGCTCACAAGCTTACAGGTCACTGAAATCAGACTGGAAGCTCACCCAATGTATGCTCACATTTTCTTAGCAGTATGCACGGAGTGTCCAAAGAACTATTCCGAAATAAAGCTTCAAGCATACTAATAGTATGTTTCTATTATCGGCGAGTATACTCGAGATCGACCAATTTAGCACAAAATTATTACAGGGCTAGTATGCATAATAAGCACCGCAGAAGTATACTAGAATTGAGCTACTTTTCGCTAAGGCCGACGGCAGGAGCGTCAGGGGTCTGCGACTGGTTGGCCATAGTCGTCATCTTCGGCTTTGGGTTGTCCAGCGGCAAACTGTACTTAGGATCCTCTTCCTTGGTGCGGCGGCTGGTCCGAGTTTCAGGCTCCGCGTTGAGTGGTCTTCTCACCTACGCGAGAATCGGACTTGTACTGCAGGCCCTTGGAGGGGAATGCTGCACGGACATGCGGTACCCCGCCCCACACCTCCGCCAAAATGTCACGAAGGAACAAACAAGGAAATAAAGAATAACTGGGGAAACTTAAACGTTTAATGGGGGCGAACTTGTGCCCAAAAATGAAAGGAAATGGAAGATAACAGCAGAGCGTCGCGGGCGTCGAAATCGGCGAAATAGCACAGTCGAACGCTGGTGCGAAAAACTGACTCCGCTCGCCCTGCGAAGTCCCTTATGTACGCTCGTCTGTTTCTGGATCATTCGACGTAGAACTTTCGATGCATAGAACATTCGGAACTCGATCAGACGAAAATGTTCTCGAACTTAGGAGAAGGGCAAGTTGAAAGAGTAAATAAAAGGACTAGCTGGAATCAAACCCTGGCGTTTTGATGGAAGGCCCGCGCGATAACCGTTACGCCACGAGCGCGCTGCCAACTTAGTCAGCTGCTCTCGCGGCAATAAGAACACCCCCTCCCCCTCTATCTCACGTTGGCGGTCGACCTTTCCGGTGTTGGCCATCTGTACCCGACACACAAATATATTTGAGACCACTGGCCTAGGCGATATAAACCACCATTGAACCAGCTAAAAATTTTGGGATGGGTGCGAGTCAATAGCTCGAGAAACGTACATCTTTCTATAGCCGGCCGATGCAGATTAGAAGGTCGGAGGCCTATGTCTTTGTTGGCATAAAACATCATTAGGTCGGCTAAAGAAAATATCATACTTTGATATTAACCAACTTAGGCCAGCATATATTCAATATCGAAAAGCCACTGGCTATGACAGTCCAAAATTGTACAGTCTATGCCGGCGTAATGCAATATTAAAAATCCATTGGCTCCAACAGTTCAATACTGGATAGCTTATGCCGGCGTATATACAATATTGGAAAGCTATTGGCTTTGACAGTCCAATATTGGAGAGCTTATGCCGGCGTATAGCCATTATCAGAAAACCAATGGCTCCGGCAATCCAATATTCGACAGCTTATGCCGCCGTAAATTCAATATCGGAAAGCTATTGGCTTTGATAGTCCAATGTTGACCAGCCAATGCGAACGTATTACCAATATTAAAGAACCACTGGCTTTGATAGTCCAGTATCGGCACATGTGATTCCAATATTGGGAAACATTGGGGTTAGTTGGTACATGTTTGGGCCATTCTTTGCCACGTTAAACCCAATGTCGGCCCAATACTGTGTGCTGCCTGGGAAAGAGTCAAGGTCAAAAACACAAACATTTAATTATTAATTGTTGAAAAAAAGTGAGTTCATTTAGCCAAAAAACGAGGAGATGCGAATCTGCACTCACGTCTTTGATTCTACTTTAGTGCCCAGAAAGCGCAACACGTCGGCCACTTGAAGTGTACGTTCTCCGTCGCCCTCCTGCTCAAGGTGGGTGATCGCTGTCTTCAAGCCACAATGAGTCATGCCGAGTAACGGTTGGTCTCTCTTCTTCTTCCGGTGCTTCTGTCGGCGTGAAGTTTTCTTCGAGTTGATGTGGCTGTTAAGAGGATTCGCTGACAAGCTCCACGATCTGCTCGTCGCTCACAGGCTCCCAGTCGTTCGTCTCTCGGTCTATTTCAAAGAATGCCAATCCCTCTTAATATGGGTTTTTCTCACTGAGTTGTCGAAGAGATTCAGGAAGAGTCGCGAGCGGAAGGTCATTCATCAGATTGTCCGCTTCCGTACCACAACATTAGGCCAAAATACCTGCGTGCCGCCAGCAGCGCAGAATGGTTTGAAGCCTCACCGCGTCCCATGATGCTTTCAGCTTTTGAAAACAAAACTTCAAGTCAACAGTTTGCGGCTCGTTGTCATACGCGCAAAGAATGTAGTGTCGTACAAGGTCACTTTTGTACTATGCCTTAATCGCGCGAAGAATTGCTGCGTCTAAAGGCTGTATTTTAGCAGTCACCTTGGGTGTAAGAAAATTCTGGGTGTAAGAAAATTCAAGGTGATATTTTTTAGTCTGGACGAACATTATGTGTTATCGATCAACAAAGCAGCCCATCTCTTCTCAGTCTTCAAGAAGCGGTCGAACCTTGCCAAGAAGCATTCAAATATCTTTCCCGTCATCCATACTTTCTTGTTGCAACTGTGGGAGCAATACATGTTTGCGTCAAATCACTTTACACAACATTGTGGTCGCTCCGCTTTTGTCATAAAAATAGGCTTCCACTAATGGGTACGGCTAGCGTTGCACAAGAAACCCATCGTGATTATTTCTTTACTTTGCTTGATTTCAGCCTCAGGCTCAGAAGCCAGGGTTGAAGATGAGGCAAAGTTGTCGAAAAAATCAGTTTCATCGAAGTTGCAAATATCATCTGGAGATTACTGAGCGAAAAATTCTGCGAGATGTTTCCGAACACCGGCAACAGCGGCTGTACCCACAATTTCACTGTCTTCATGAACACGGTGGCTTAAAATTTTGTCTTGCCTTAAGCCCTTGAGTAGTTCCGGTTATGAATGCCTGCATAAAGAGCTGAGGTAGCAGATATTAAAATAAAATTACTGAAGAAAGTGCAGTTATTTTAAAGTAAATGTACAGTTCCGCAAGAGCGAGGAACAAAAATAATCATTTAAAAAAAAACAAGTTCTAAAAGGAGTGCATTTCATTTTCATAAAAAAGTTTTGAATTCAATGTTTAAAAAGATAACTCAGAAGGCACCTACCCATCGTTGCGCCGAAATTCTTCGCTTTTCTTGGAGCATCTGGTAGCTCACGGCAGCCCCTCTGGAACGGATTTCCGCAAGCCACATAATTGACGGCCTTCTTAATTTTTTTGAATTTGGGGGTTGCTGCCGGCGAGAACTTCAGCTGGCCGAGCGAACGCTCATCTACCTCTTTTATTCTTTTAGATTTGTGTGCACTGTAGACTTTGTGAGATCAATGCCAAGGTTTTTTTTTTTTGTTTTCACAACGAATCTTTCACGTACTGAACAGACGCTGAAGGCGTTTCACGTTTGGATTTGCATATCCCCTTTTTCAGCTGAGCAGAAAGCTCTGTTCGTTTACGCTTAACTCCTGCCATTTCCTCCGCCCTCATACTGACGGGAGAATTGTTCATCCCTGCCTTTTGTGCACAACAAATGTAATTCATCCCGTATGCCATCCCGCAAATGTATAACATGCCGGAAGGGGATGGCATATGTTTCGGCTTAAAAGAAAAAAAAAAAACACAAAACAAACATCCCCTTCAGGCGTGCAGGTCTCATCGCAAAAAGGTTACAAACTGTGACCTCTACACTGGCCACGAACAACAGACATTGTTGAATTCCGAGTACACATTGGGGTTACTAATATTCATCTTTTAATTTTTTTTTCTTGGTTAACACGAGTGTATATTAACAAGACAAAAATGAATGTATTTTTCAGTTTTGTTTCGAAAATAGCTGTCCTAAGCCCGGACTGCGAATTTCTATATTAACAATGCTTAATTACATGGGCAGAGACCGGTCGCCGAACATTTCGTCTATATTGCGGAGTATTCATATTAATGTGACGTGAATGTATTTCCTATTTAAACATTTTGATAGAACAACACAATCATCCCTTTTTACTCGAGAACCACTGAGCAATTTTGTTTAAAAGAAAATAGGTTTTAAATTTGTTTTTCTATATATTTGGTAATTCAAATACATAAAACGTGACCCCAAAAATATTTGCATTTTAATATAAAGCAAAATTGAACTACTCATCGCCGAACGTTTCTTATCCGCCAAAACGGAGTGCCAGCGATTCGAACCATATGCCGAAGTTTAAGCAATAACCGTTATCTTGCTCAATATACTTAATAAGTCTCTTTTCTTTATTATTTCAATAAGAAAATGAAGTTCATTTGCGCTGGTTTTTGGTAACTGGCGCCATAATGCCCCATGTATTGAGCTGCTCTGGCGGCCGCTCTTTCCCCATTAAAATTATCTGAAAATTATGTATAACTGTTTTGATAAAGTAACGGTTAGTGCAGAAAATTTGGCATCGGGCGTGAAACGCTCGTGCTATATATGGGTGTAAAATGAGCGTTGGAAACTTCTTCGTTCATTTTTGGGGTAATAAATACCAGGTAAAATAATTTGGGAGACACCCATGTATATAACCGGATTTTTGTACTATATTCTTGAATTTATATGCACTTCAAGAGCTCGGTCTGAGCTTTTTGGTGATATTGTCACGAATGACTAATGATGAGGCGGCGAAGAACTTGGGAAACTAAACGTTTTAATAGGACAAACTCGTCCCCAAAACAAAATAGAAGAAGGTAAGTGTCGCAGGCGACGATGTCTGCGAAACAGCAAGATCGAGCGCTTGGGGCAAAACAGATTTGGGCTCGTTACGCGGACTCCCTTATGTAGACGCGTGGACTTCTGGAACAATCCGCATAGAAGGTGCGGCGCGTAGAACATTATGACCTCGAATGTGCAACAGCCCAGGTAGCACCGAGTTCTGGGCCAAAACTTGGCTTTTGTCAGGGAGTTTAGGGCATTGAAAAGCCCGAAGAAGCCAAAGTAGAGCCAAACCTGACCTCCCTTGGGAACAGACTGGGTATTTTGGCCATAATTTGCCAATCAAGTTCCAAACTTAAGCTTCACTGCCTCGTAGTTCGGCTGTCATCTGGCATCTTTGGGCCTAAATTGCGTGACAAATGCCATAGTTAGGCTTACTGCCCGGTAGTTCGTCAGATATTTAGCATTTCTGAGCCAATATCGTCAAATGAATGCCAAAGTTAGGCTTCGCTTTCTGATAGTTCGACTGTCATCTGGCACCTTCGGGCCAAAATCGCCACAGATGTGCCAGAGTTAGGCTTACCACCTCGTAGTTCGGTTGACATCTGGCATCTTTGGGCCCAAGTCGCCAAACAAGTGCCAAAGTTAGGCTTCGCTTCCCGATAGTTCGGCTGTCATCTGGCAGCTACAGGCCCAAGTCGCCAAACAAGTGCCAAAGTTAGGATTCGCTTTCCGGTAGTTCGGCTGTCATCTGGCAGCTACGAGCCAAAGTTTCCAAACAAGTGTCAGAACTAGGCTTACTGCCTTGGAGTTGGGCTGATGAGATATTTGATGTACGCGGGTGGTCTTCATCTTAATTAAATAGAAATGAAGTTTTATTCGGCTGGCCACTTTATCTTATTTTGAGTGTCTCTTGATTTCTTCAGTCCAAAGGCTGGCTGAACGTTTTGACGCGGCTGGACCAGGCTTTGCAAACGCAAATTGTGCCGGATGTTGTACTCGCGCGGAGGTACACACGCCAATATCGGGACGCGCCGTGAGACTGGTTCGACATTAAGGAGCGTTCACACCGACAATGCGATCTAGTCACGCGATAACTTTTATCGCAAAAGCGACAATCGCGGGCGAAAAGTGACGCAATTTGAGGAGTCGCTTGCTGTCCCGACTTTTTGCGATGCGATCTAGTCGCAGAGAGGCTGAGCCAATCAACGGCGTTCAGAGCGACAGTTTTTGAGAAGCGACTCGCCAACGAAGGCGTTGGACTCGTTCATCGCGCACGCCAAAGTTACCATCTAATTATTTTTTTTTTTCGATGCAATTTAGTGGTGCCATCGAGCTAGCGCTGCGCGAGACAGATGTGCGCACGTCTCCTCAAGAGATATCATTATTAGGCGGCTCATTGCAAAAGCGAGCGTGGCTCTGTGCTTGTCTTGTATTGTGATTGAGCACTGTCTAATCCTAGCGATAACAAAGAACGGAAACAACCGAGGCTCCGTGGCACTGCTCCCGCATCACACTTGGGGAATTAAAATGAAATCCCGGAACTTGTACTCTTTTAGCGTGTTGGTACTATTTAAACATTTAGAAAGTGGAGACACATAAGGGACAATACCGTCAGAACAATCTTTCAACTTCAACAACATTTATTTCCTGCTTCAAGCTCAAAGCCCGCCCGCTCCGTGGGAGTGCGGGAAGGCGAAACCTTGGAGGAGGGAGAGGAAGCGGAAAAAGTGTACGCGGTCCCCCTTTCCTGCGGGACCAGGTACATCGGGCAAATGAGGCGATGCCTCAGCGACCGACTCCGAAAACATCAAATGAACGCCGAAAGAGCTGCTTCGGATTCTCAGCACCTTACAACAATCGGTCGGTCACCGTCTTGTTTTCTTGCTAAGATACTTCCGCTGTGGTGCCACACGTACTGAAAACCAGCCCCTCTAGCCCACTCTTTTGCCTTCCACAGTAGTTCCTTTTTTTTTCTTAGTCATTTTTTAGACAATAAACACATCGGGCTTGATTCCGAACAGCTTTCTTTTGTTTGGCAGCCACTGTTCTCTCGTGGTTTGTCTGGTGAAGCGCATGATGATATGTGGCACCTTATCGGATTTAGCGGGTAATCTGTGTATAGCAACTAGACCGTTCGTTGTTAGGGGTCGAAGCTGTAATGTGGACGCTACCTGGTTTACCTTGTCAAGCAAGTTCTCGTTTTCGGTTTGGATAACGCCGTCAACCTCGAGGATTAGTTTCCTTGATTGCCACTCAAGATCGCTAATTACGCTCTGCAGGCGATCGATCTCATTTCCAGGGTTCGCTTCTTCGGCAGCGTCCAATCTTTTTCTCAGCTCTTTAACCTCTTTGTCGTGCCGAATTTGGTGTTTTAGGACGTCATCATGTTGTTTAGACACCTCTTGAATTGTTTTTTTCGATGTTGTAAACGGTCACTTTCAGGGGTTCCAGGCCGTCAAGCTTACGGTTTATATCCGCTAGTAAGCGTGCTACATCAAGGTCCGGTTTAGTTTTCCCTGCCTGATCCCCCTTAGATTTCAATGGTTTGCAGCTTGGGCATCGCCAAGCCTTTTGTGACCATCTTTTTTAGATTTATACGTTGACTCAGATACACCAGAGCATTCGCCCAAGTGATAGAAGCGGTCACAATCCGAACATGTCAAGGCATTTACATCGCTCCCAATTAGCGAGCGACATTTTGAACAAACAACATCATCATCATCATCCGACGACGGCATCAAGAACTATGCAAATCGAGAAACAATTCAAAATAGACTGATGTTTGGCACCAGCAGCAGCAGTAGCAATCAATGTCTTTTATATAAAATTCAGGGGAAAGACTAACCTGGAAGTGGCAAAGGTGAGATGTTATCCAACTGTGCACTATTATCGCCGCTGCTGGTGCCAAAGTGATGGCCCGCGCCTCCGAACAGCTCCTTTAACTCAGAAGAAGTTTCGCTGATGTCGCTTCAAACGATGATTGGCTGGTGGCACAGGGCGATGACGGTGATTGAGCCGTGCGGATGACTTGCCACGTTCAGTATCAGGAGCAGATCCGAGTCTTGCGGTTTTCCGGTAGCAGCCACCAGCACTCAGCAGAACGTGGAAAAACTGGAAGTGGCAAAGGTGAGATGTTATCCAACTGTGCACTATTGACGCCGCTGCTGCTGCCAAAGTCGCTTCATATTATTGATATGCTACAAATAATATGCAGCGTACACATACTTGCACAGACGTTCGGCGAATACGGTACAGACGCATCGTAGAATATTCGCACAATATTGCACGAACGCTAGGCCAGGGAAAAACGGCTGTAAGGCAATACCTGCTGTATATCAAACAGTGTTGCAAAACTGGACATTTGAGCGATATTGGAACCTACTTTCGGCCGGTACTGGCACGATACTGCAAAGTATTCCCGTGCTGCTTGGGAACGGAGGTGATGACGTCTTGCCATCATGTTTCAGACGCTTGCTTAATTTAATTCTCCTCTGAGGCGCGTGAAAGAGCACTTCTGTGACACAGCAGAGATATTCCAAACTTGGGTGGGCCCCTCGGCTTTCTTTGCCACTTTTGTTACTTATTTGGAACTTCAGTGGATAGCCAGAGAAGAGCAAAACTCCGGCATCCCCTGAATTTCAAAATTAAGATTTACTGCGGAAGATATGGCTCAAGTCTGGCATTTACTTTGGCAGAACTGTGGAGCACCAGAGAAAAGCCAAACTTGGCATGTCCGAAATACCCAAATTAGGCGTTGCTTTGGCAGTTATGGCTCAAGTCTGGCACTTACTTTGGCACAAGTGTAGCAGACCAGAGTAAAGCCAAACTCGGCGTGGCCGAAATTCCCTAATTAGGAGTTGCTTTGGCAGTTAGGGTTCAAGTCTGGCACTTACTTTGGCAGAACTGGGGTGGAGCAGAAAAAGGCCAAACTTGGCAAGTCCGAAATACCCAAATCAGGCGCTGCTTTGGCAGTTATGGCTCAAGTCTGGCACTTACTTTGGCACAACTGTGGCGGACCAGAGAAAGGCCAAACTTGGTGTGGCCGAAATACCCAACTTAGGCGTTGCTCTGGTTGTTATCGTTCAAGTCTGGCACTTACTTTGGCAGAACTGTAGCGGACCAGAGAAAGGCCAAACTTGGCATGTCCGAAATACCAAAATTCGGCGTTCCTTTGGCAGTTATCTCTCAAGTATGGCACCAACTTTGGCGCTCCTCTGGCGGACCAGAGAAACGCCAAACCTTGGCATGCCCCGAATTCCCAGATTATGATTTACTATGGCAGTTATGGCTTAAGTATGGCACCAACTTTGGCGCTCCTCTGGCGGACCAGAGAAACGCCAAACTTTGACATGCTCCGACTTCCCACATTAGGATTTACTATGGCAGTTATGGCTCAGGTATGGCACCAACTTTGGCACTCCTCTGGCGTACCAGAGAAAAGCCACACTTTGGCATGCTTTAGTATTGCCCACCTAAGGCTATAGTTAGGCACCGTACTTTCGCACTGATGAATGCCATGGTGCAAAACCCTAACTGCGCCAAAGTTAGACCCTTATGTTTGCCAGACCTTTGCCCAAGTTGGGCATTCCTCTGAAGTGCTACCCGGGAGGGTTCTCGAACTTCTCAGAACGACAATCCGAAAAGAATAAATAAAAAAAAACATTCTGCACACTTTAATCGAACCTGGACTCTCCGCGCGACAACCGACCTTGGCAACCATTTGGCAACGCATGCGCTCGCTCGCAGTTGCGCGTGGCATTACTTCATCCTTCTTAAAGAGCATCGTTTAGATGCAACATGCCGGGAGAGGAACCATCAAAACAAAACAAAAAATGGCAAACTACGGAGACTTGTAAAACACAATCCTATCGAGCGTAGTACAAAACGCAATTCACAGTCCTATCGATCGTAGTACGGCTTGAGGCGCACAACATCGACGACATCCGGTCACGGAGGGCGGTGTTTTGAAGTCCATGTTCTGTCGGGCATCACCTCGCAGTTTAGATACCCGAGTCGACGAAGCTCTTTGTAGGGTCCGATGTAGCGCTTCATGGGATTTTCGATTAGACCGCGTTGTCGTATTGGGGTCCTGACCCACACACGGTCTGCGGGCTTGAAGCGAACGTCGATCCGGCGAAGTTTCTAACGGGTGGTATCGACCAGTTGTTCATCTTAAAATCAGAGGAGGGCGTGCTGGAGAACTTCTGCGGCTCGTTCAGCAACCACCTGAGCGTCGGGGTTCTCATCGTCAGCTGGTTTGTGGGGCAGCATCACGTCGGCGCATGGTCGTTTTCTTTCTGCAATGCACCAGCTGAAATATTGTTACTCTTTTGTATCTTGCACCGCCATGTTGTAAGCAAACGTGAAGTAGGGTAACACCTTATCCCAGGTCTTGTGCTATACGTCAACATAGAGGGAGAGCATGTCGGTGATAGTTTTTTTCAGCCGTTCTGTTAGTCCATTTGTCTGCAGATGGTAAGCAGCGGTTCGACGACGGCTGGTGCTACTAAGACGAAGGATCTCTTGCCTCAGCTGGGCCGTGAACGATGATTCACGGTTTGTAATGAGGGACTCGGGGGCACCGTGCCGGAGGACAATGGACTCGACAAAAATTCGGCGACTTCAACAGCCGTACCTGAGGGGAGGGCTTTCGTCTCGGCGTACCGTGTGAGATAATTCGTAGCGACGATTATCCATCTGTTTTCTTGCGTCGTTGGTGGAAAACGACAGTGTAGATCCATCCCGATCTGCTGGAGCGGTGCGGTCGTAATAGCAATCGGCTGCAGGAGACTTGCTGGCTTCATCGGAGGTTTCTTGCGTCACTGGCACCCGTGGGACGATAGTGTGTAAAGGAAAAATGTCTTCGGGAGCTTGGGCCAGTAATGCATTTCACGAATTCGGTACAGCGTACGGCAATAACCTAGGTTTTCGGACGTCAGGTCGTTGGCAGGCTTGGAAGATCCCTCTCTAAGGTCGGTAGGGATTTCCATCAATCATGGCAAGCTGTTGCCTCCGAAGTTTTCCCAGTGATGTACACCTTATCGAATTACAAAGGTCGTCAGGACTCTCTAGAAGACACAGGGTATAGTACCCCCTCGTCCTTGAAGTGTTCGATTAGTTCGCGCAAGTCATGATCGTCTCTTTGACGTCGCAACATGTCGTCTGTCTTCACTGCGCCTAGGAAGCACTCATTGTCATTGTCGTCGCTGCTACCGGGAGATGTCTCGACAGGGCATCTGGACAGGCAGTCGGCGTCGCAGTGCTTACGGCATTACTTTTAGACCACAATCGCGTTGAACTCCTTTAGACGGGGACTCCATCGAGCGAGGCGTCCTGAAGGGTCCTTTATGTTCGCAGCCCAGCACAGTGCGGGATGGTCCGTGGCAACGCGGAACAGTCTTCCGTAGAAGTACGGGCAAAATTTCGTGATTGCTCAGACTACCGCAAGCCATTCCTCTTCAGTCAGGGAGTAATTTCTCTACGCTTTGGACAGTATCCGACTTGCGTTAGCAATGACTCGCTTGGTTCCTTTTTGCACTTGAACCAGTACAGCGCCAAGTTCTCCGTTACTTGCCTCCGTATGAATCTCGGTTTCTGCATCTTCATCGAAGTGTTCAAGAGCAGGAGGAGTCTGGAGTCGTCGCTTCAGCTCGTCGAATGCCTGCTGTTGCTCCTCGGCTAATTCAAACTTCTTGGCGTTCTTTGTGAGGTTCGTGAGCGGTGCGGAAAGTGTTGCAAAATCGCGAACGCATCGCTGTTAGTACCCATAGCACGCACACAGTCCAGGCATTTTTCGCACGGCCTTCTTGTCTGTCGGCGCTGGAAATGCAGCGTTGACGCGAGGTTTTCCGGGTCTGGGCAAACGCCATCGTTGCTAACCACGTGGCCTAGGAACTTCAGTTCCTCCTAGGCGAAGAGACACTTAGATGACTTGAGTGAGGCCGGTGGTCTGCATGGCTTGAAGAAAAGCACCAAATCGTCGCCAGGGCTCGTCGAAGTTGTTTTAAAACACTACGACGTGGCCAAGGTCGACGAAACAAGTCTGCCATTTGAGACCAGCCAGTAAGGTCTCCATGACAAGCTGGAAAGTTTCTGGTGCCGTGCAAAGTCTAACGGGCATCACCTTAAATTCATACAGTCCATCTGGCGTGACAAAGGCTTTCTTCTCTCGGTCCCGTTTGTCGACTTCGATCTGCCAATAGCCGCTCTTTATGTCCAATAATGAAAAATATTGAGAGTGGCCTAGTCGGTTTGGTGTTGTCTATGCGGGAGAGTGGATAGACGTCTTTATTCGTCACCACGTTCAGATGTCGGTTGCCCACGCAGAACCTATGCTTTCCGTCCTCCTTCTTAACCCTTCGTCGAACAAGGCATATTTTTTACACGGTACGAAGAATACGTATTAAACCCTAGTAGTGCACTTCAGAAGACTTTTGCAAAAAATTACAACAAAATAAGGGCAGCCGTTTATTGGAAAGAAGTGGGACATACCTGTCCCATTGGTAGATTCCAGTACTGCACAAAAGTGGGAAATTCGTGTCCCAGTGTCTTTTTGGAGGGTTATAACTCAGCCAGGTAGTAGAATTTTCTGCATGAATGAGACAACAGGTGGCGCAAAGCGGGATGACACAAGCCATACACACAAAACTAGTGCGGACCTCGTTTCCCGCGGTTGAGCACCACCGGCACCTTCCACTCTTGGGGACCTTCATGGGATTGTGGCCCTTTCCTCTCAAATAGGTGATCACAGACGCCCACCATCTTTTGGCCATTTCTAGCCCCTTTCTTGTTTGTTCGAAATGGCCCAACAATTTGCGTGTGCCTGAATGTGTTTCCATTAATCAACTGTCGACCCAGAACAAGCCGAAACCACAGGAATGCGATCTCACTATGTGCCCTGATCTAGAGGAATGTGTTTACTGTGGCGGCGTCGAACAAGAAATAGAAAATTCGGTACCACCATTTTTTCGCCACCGCCTGTCAACCGGGTACGAGCTTCGCCTCTGATCAAACCTGTCTACTTCGCCCAGCCAGCTATTGTAGTCAGCGATTGCCTTTGGGCACACCACGCCAACAGAAGATTCATTTCTAAGTCTTCGGTCTACTTCTGTTTTGTCGCTGGGATCATGAAAATTTGGCAAGGCGTGGACGTCCTTGGTGTCATGCCACTGATAAGCAGGCACCTGCCCCTTTGTGCGCCATAAAAAATCTCGTTTTTGCAGGTTGTTCTTTCTCTTCAGCTCCTCAGAAAGATCTTTTATCTTTGTTCGGACGGTCCCCACAGCAAGAATAGCCCTGTCTGCAAGATCTTCCATGAGGTGCGTGGACGTGAAATAGTTGTCGAAATACAACTGAGAGCCAGGCTCCATCTCTTCCCATAACGACAGCACGACATGTTATCCTAGATTCTTTTTGGCAGGCTGCTTTGCGTTCTTTCCTATATACACTCCAAACCGTAGCAAATAACCAGTTCCCGAGGCTGCTCTTGCCCACACTTTGTATCCTCTCTTGATAGGCTTCATGGGCTGGAACTGCTTTACCGACAACCTTCCCTTTAATCGGATCATGCACTCGTAAACCGCTTGATGCGCAGATGTTGTGTACTCTCACTGCGTCCAGGAGAGGGCGAGCCTTAGCAAGCCTGTCAAATCCATCTTCTCCGGTTATTTTTGTTCTGCTGATGTCGCTCATGTGGAGGCAGTTCATGATAGATTGGAAGCACTAGCATGACATCACCTTCAATATTTCTGTGCGTTGAGGAAACCATCGGAGCTCCAGTAGTGGTACAGCTGGTGTCTTGGGTTGCCGCTCATAAGTATTGCACCCCCAAGTATACACGCGGTTCATCTGTCGTCAGTGTTTTCCACTTTCTTCGGCACGTTTGCTCCTCATAACGGTTTGTTTCTTCAATTAGCATATGCATGATAGGGTCGTCAAAGTAGAGGGCGAAGGCACCTGCTGCCATTCTCGGAGACTTTGCGGAATCCTGCGGATCCCAAGTTTTGGGATTTTTTACCACATTCGTTGACTCACTAGTACCCCATGTACCCGGGACTTCTTATTCTAGATCGGACAGACCTTCCGCATCTTCATTGCATGCTTTTGGGACTTTCTTTTTCTTCCTTGTCTTTCTTTTACTGTAGGATGCGCCACGTTTTCGCTTACTAGCTAATGGTGCATCCCTGCTAGTTGATGGAGCGTCAGCGTCTTCCGTCTCTTCATCGCTTGAATCAGGAGGGGCAAGCTCAGGGATGAACTCTTCGTCGCTGCTGTCATCGTCTTCCTCACTAGACTGTGGGTCGTCAGGAAGACTGTAGAAAAGATCCAAGGCCTCTTCGGGTGTGAGGGAAGCTTTTCCTACAAAGATGATTTCAAGTGTGACAAAGTGATCAAAATGCAGTCGTTGCGCGATTTGGGAAAAATATTTTCTATTTTATGCTCAGTATACAACGCAGCCAAGGTTTAGAATGTCTGGTCGGGCGATGATACCTGCCTGCGGGCTTTGGTGACACTCATGCGCCTTACAACGAACGCCTTGCGCTGGGCCGGGGTGTAGGGTTATATTGCATCGCGTGGATCACCAAAGGAGAGAGACGAAGGGCGGGGGCGCACGAATGAGGCTTTCCTGTGTTGCACGAACACATGAAGCGCGCAACACTGTGGCTATATAAACGCCTGCCTCCACCATTTTCCCTACCCATAAACTCTACGAGAAAACCGTACAAAGCCCCGGCTCCCTTCTCTCTACCCCCGCTAGCTACAACACTCCGGCTCCCTTCCGTCTCCCCTCGCCAGACCACACTAGCCAAACGAAACCAACAAACATAGTATCTGACGCGCAAGCAAAGCATATAAACACGGAGGCTCCCGCGCGTGACGCGCGGCGCAAGACAGATATGAGGCGCGCGACGCAAGACGTACGTAATGTGGCAAAGCCCACCTAACAGAAAGTCAACACTCGCTACCAACGCTACTGGAGCGATCGCGTGAATTCGTCTGGCGTCCCACTTGGGTGAGAGTGCGTGCAAATGATCCGCGAAACCGGTTCACATGTCCGCGCTATCAGCTTTGACTACCGGAAGTACAAGAATAATAATTAGCGTTAGCGAAACGGGCACCTGATTTATGAGTTGCTACATTTCGACAAACTTTTCCCACAATCTGTAGCTTCAAATATTGAATGCATGCAGTGATTGCAGACTATACACCTTTCTCTGAATGCCGAAAAAAGGAAAACCTTACCGGGCATCTTGGAGAATATATTGACACGATAGCACACGAGGAAGATTTGGAAGACGTGCTGGCAAAAACAACATAATTAAAGCGCTCGCACCGGTGCCGCCTTTTGGTGAACTTGCGCAAAGTAATTGTCAGGAGAGTTGTTGAAACCTTACGGTATGTGGCAGCACAAAATTAGTGGGCTGCATGTGTCCCGTTGCCGTTGGCGGACAGTTTGGCGTGAATTACAAAGTGGGACACATATGTCCCGTTGTCCCACAAAGGGTGATGGAAAATATTGAGAGTGACGCAGTCGGAATGGTGTTGTCTATGTGGCGAAGTGGATAGACGTCTTTCTTCGTCACCGCGTTCAGATGCCGGTCGTCCACGCAGAACCTATGCTTTCCGTCCTTCTTCTTATCCAGTACGACTGGAGAGGCCGATGGACTGCTTGAAGGTTGGATTATGTCGTTGTTCAAAATCTCGTGAACACGCTCCTGGATCACCTCTCTTCCTTTTTTTGCGGGGATCCTGTACGGTGATCGAGGCAAAGGGCGAGCGTCGTTATCGATAACGATGCGATGCTTTGCACCGGCGGTTTGGCGCACCTTCGACGACGTCGCGAAGCAGTCGCTGTATTCGGCGTGGAGGTCACTCAGATGCCTTCGTTTTGAGCCCGGAAGCTTTGGGTGAATGTCGAGCTGCGTTGGCGCCGTACAGTCTTGCTGAGGCGGCGATAATTCTTCAGTAATAGCCACGATTTGGAAGGAGTTTCGGAGTTCCTCGACGTATCCCACAGCTGGACCTTTAGTGCCCTATTGAAAAAAACAGTATGATTCTGAACCCGGCATACCCGAATTAGAACTGGGCAAAATGGAAATCGAACTGATTAAACTGGCGATATAGGAAAACAAACTGGCCGAATTGGAAAATTAACGCGCCAAACTGGCACATAAACCTGCCAAACAGGCAGCCGAACTTGCCAAACAGGAAGCCAAACTTGCCAAACAGGCAACCGAACTTGCCAAACAGGAAGTCAAACTTGCCAAACAGGCAGCCGAACTTGCTAAAGAGGGAGCCAAACTTGCCAAACAGGCAACCGAACTTGGTAAACAGGAACCCAAACTTGCCAAACAGGCAACCGAACTTGCTAAACAGGAAACAAAACTTGTCAAACAGGCAACCGAACTTGCCAAACAGGCTAAACTGAGAGCTAGACAGATGAAAGTCATAGCAGAACTGGTCCTACTGGCATTCAAACTGTTCAAAATGGTGACTGAAGAGAAGAAGAGAAAGAAAAGAAAAGAAAAATATTTTTTTAATAATTTTTTTTAAGGTTAGGGGCGCAAACTACCCCTAACCAAAACGAGCGTAATAAAATTATACTCGACATACTTCTACTATACTATAAGGCAGGAAGTGTGATAGAATATTACAAAAAGTATATGGCACATGGGAGCCGTTCTATGATCCAGGTATACTTGCCAAGTATGTTTAGATCACATAACTATAGTCGGTTACAAGTTAAGAAGGTAGGAGAAGCTCCTCCCACAAGCGTGGTGTGCCGGTTTCAAATCCCTCCGCAATCGAAAGAAGAGTTCACTGGAAACGCTCCTTGTTCCGCTTCAATGGATAGATAATGGCCACAGAGTGGTGCCAACTTATCTCCGACCCCCACTTTTTAAGAAAGCGACCTTTGTATTCATCGGAGAAGGAACCGAGCCCCTGAAAGCAGCCTTTGTATCAATCGGAGGGGAAAGCTAATCCCCGAAAGTCGTCTTTGTTTCCATCGGAAGGGGGAAGACTTAATCTCCCTCTCGTGGCTTCCACAATGCTAAGTCAAAGTCGAGAGATAAAGCAAATATGTACAGAAAGGCACGACCCTCCTCGCGCGTTGGCTGCAACGTCACGGAAACGATGGGACGCTATTGGATGCGGAGGTGGCGGAGGGATATATGATTCCCTTTGAGGGGCATTTGCCGCTACCTTCTTGACTTGTAACCTACTATAGTAGCCTACTCCAAGGGGAGGCACTACGGTTCCAGTTAAGTTCCGCATAAGGCTGGCGTTCCACTAATTTTGACTAAGTCCCATGGCAAATTTTTAGCTATCAAACGGTTTTAAGTGGACGCTTGTTTTTTTCTTTCTATAATTGATTTCTTTTTTAGATGGACCACGTGCATTTAAAGCAGGCTGATCACCTGTACCGTCTAAAATTTTTCCAGTTACTAAAAACTTGTTCCACTAAAACTCTTCGCAGTCTTTTTTTAAAAATTAATATGCGACTTTGTTCCACTTATGTGGTGAGTTGCGGAGAAACACTTCAGAAAGGAAGGGAGCGTTCGTTTTGCAAAATTAAATTTTTCTAGTGAAAATTGCATAAGTTTTATGTCGCCTGCTATACGGGCGCAAATCGTTGTCATACCACAGTAAAAAAAATACAAAAAAAAACATATTTTGTTTGGTTGTAGCAGAATTTGAACTGTACATACTGTAATTGAACGGATCCTATTGGTAATCAAACTGCTGAAATGGAAACAATCAAGGCGTCGAACTTCTCGAAGTACGTTCGAAGCGCGATATTTAGAAGAGCAACAGATGTTCGCCGATTGGCCGTGGTGTGGCCGATTGGCATCTGTCTGGAATCACGACCATCAATAATAGAGCTCAATCAATCAATAAACTAGTGTTTACTGCATAGTTAAGGAAGGACTACTGGACTTCGCGCTGGCATATTTCAATAAAAATAATAATAAGTCTTCTTGCTGGCGTAGTTCAATAAAACGCACAAACACAGATGCTTGCTCGCGCGCAGACATGCGCACATACACGAGCGCACACACGCATGCACACGCGCAAACGCACGCACGCACGCACAACCACAGACGCACGCACACAGAAGCAGGCGGACTAATCCACACGCGCACACGAACCCGGGCGCATGCACGCACACACACGCACGGATGCGAATACGACGACCGAAGCGTTGGTTGAAATAGTTTCGGTTTCGGTTTTTACACTTCAAAAGAAAACCTAAAGTTTAGATAAAACACAAGATAGACTAAATTTTCGTTATTTTTTTTACAACATTATTATAGTGACATTATTATTAGTAATATGATATTATTTTGCTTGGTTTAGTTAAAAGAAGAAGAAACTTTTGAAGATTGCGGAAGACCATCGCTATCGCAATCAGCTCCCGTTTGGACGTTTGGCTGTCGTTGGGGCTCCAGAGGCTTCGAAAATCGCTTCCTTTATTTCGTTTTAGCCGTTTTAGCAGGTATTTTAGATATCTTCCTTACGAATATCATGTTCAAAAATGCCCAGCGATGACTGAGAGCTGGGAGACGCTGCGTCTTATCATCATAAGTTGCGGACGCTGCTGCAGGCGCCGGTGAGTAACTTTTGTTTCTGCAAAGTGCGCCGCTGTTTCAAACTTTGTCGTGTACCATGTGCTTGTTATGCTATGCTTGATTCTAGCAATGCTTCGGGCCCATGTTATTTCGTTATTTGAAGAGCATACCTTCTTCAAAACCTATGGCTCGCTCCGCAGAGCGAGACAGATTCTCGTGCGGCTGAACTGAGCCTGTTCTTGGCGCCGTCCGACGATGTTCGTCAGACGACGTTTTTGCGGAGCGTTCAAGTGCAGTCGGACGGCAGTTTAAGCAGTCACAGGTCATGCTAGTTCTGAAGGGTGGTCCCAACAGCCGCCCGCCACCGATTCGTTTCGTTAAGCGGGAGCGAGAAAAACGTTACAAGAGCGAGCAGCATGATTTCTTGCCAATGCTTACGCCTGTGCCGTAGAGACGCGCGGTCTCTTCGCGTATGCCGAAGCGACACGCTTTCGAAGTTTACCATTGTGTGATGCAAATAAAGTGAGTTTGGATGTCACATTTTTCAGTGGCGGCGAAAGCCGCTACAAAAAGAGTACCTGGAAAGGCAAAAACATAAAAAAATGCGAAAAGAACCTGGATATTCGATAGAGTTGAAATACCACCAACGTACCGACTCGCCCAGTTATTTTTTCTGCCAAAGGATAATAGCCAATAGTAATAAATTAAATAAATGCCAACTTTTAATTTGTTACAAATTTGTAAAGCTCTTGCTTTTATGATATCAGGCATTGTGTAAATGTGTAGGATAGCTCATAGCAACAATTTATGTCCCACCCATTATATTGTACGTTTTTCTCTAAATGCTCGAAGTTGTATAAAAAATTGCTCATCATAAATTAAGCCGCACCACTGAATGCACAACAGCGTGTGACTTTTATGTGTGTTCTCAGCAAAAGAAAAAGATGCATTCAAAAAGGGTCAATTATTGTGTTTCCCCTCTGTTAGAGCTCCTGTCGAATATACGCAAAACGTGGGTGTCCGCGTCTAAAAGAGTGGAACTGACATTTCCCGCAGGGCTGGCAGGCCTGACTCAGTTTGGCTGGCAGCTTGCAGCCTATGGGAACCTGGGGAACTACCACGAGAGTGAGAGTGATGCCCACCCTGCACTTCCTCAACGATGGCATCATAAGAAAGGGGGAGCTGCCGGCAAAGTGAATGCAATGGCAGGTGGGTCGTTCCAATGAACCTCTATACAGATGACACCAAACAAAAAATCGTAAGAAAATTTATTATTAAAAACAGAATGCGTATCGCACGGACAAGGAAGAGGAGATGAACACAGCGCTTGTTGTGTTTGTATCCTGATTCCATATTCTTCAGAATTTCTTTTTAATAATTGGCTACCAACTGGTTCAATCATCAGCACTAGCCAACAAAAGTATGCTGCTATACTACTCTGCATTGACACTGTGCTTACAGTTGAATGCTACACTGATGAACAAACAAACAAAAAACAAGGGTGCAAGGCAGGCACGCAGCCAGGATCTTGATTCGGTGGCGCCAATCACGAACTGCCGTATGGGGGATGGGTAGGGCTCCGTGTTTTCAGAGTTTATTTTTTGTGAGATTCGGAGGGTGTTTTTCGGAGTTTATTTTTTAGCAAAAATTTGGTGTTTATCGAAGGTTATTTTTTGTGAATCCCCAATTCTCCGAAATTCGGAGATTATTTTTGCAGTGTTTCCTATTAGAAATAATAAATAATAACCGGATGCAAACATATGCCAGATAAAAAATAAAACACACTGGTATCAATTAGGATTTCTTCAGTTGAATATGGCATTGGTGTCATTGTCAATACTAATGTGTCCCGCGACAAAAGTTGCACACAAGTGTGGCTTCAATAAAATTCGATACCTTAAAATTAATGAACTGCCGGAGGTAGCCGCAAGGAAGCTCGTAGTCATCCCATCAATCTATCCCGGAGCCACGCGAGGTGGAGTGCTTAAGGATGTAATAGAGAAGTTTCAACTGCCCCTCTTCCGTATTTTATACAATCTCTATGGTCCATAGCTTTCACTGTCACCCCCAGAAACATACCCTCTCCTTTCTCTAAATCCCAAATCCCATGGCCCAAACTGGAAACCAAAAAGAGTGGCTTTGGTCGTGACACGGATGGTACAATGACCTGTTTCCCTGAACCAACCTTGATGAGACAAGCCGTAAGACCTCTTTTGACAACGGTTCGAGGTTTGAAAGATAATTATGGTGTCATTTTCCCAGAAACATTAATCCTGCGTTGCTCAAATTGTAAAAAAAAAAAAAAAAAAAATCTTTTTTTTTTTTGCTGGGGGGTGTCAGGGCACATAACAATTCACAGTGTATTGGATAAATCTGAATTGACAAAAATTTTACCGGCGGGTGTTTTTCAGAGTTTTTCGGATTTATCCGAAGACACGGAGCCCTAAGAATGGGGGAGAGGAGGCCCCAGCGAAATGGAAGACTTCGGGAAGGGGGGAGGGGATGACTTTCAACTGGAAAGTTTTCAGGCATTCTAAGGATATTGTAGGTTCTGCACAGCCAGGAGCCTGGTTTAAATGATAAAAATTATTCAATAGGTCTCCACCTTTTCCGTGTGCTCTAGCATCAGCCCCATTCCTTGGTCTTGTGTCAGTGGCAGCTCCATTCCTTGCTTCTCCCACCCCCGCAGCGGCACCCCCTCTGCCTCAGCACCTTTCTCCTGCCCCCGCAATTGTACTCCCTCTGAATCAACACAACATCCCACCCCCGCAGCGGCCCCCCCCTCCGGATCAAGAGCCCATTCCTGCCCATGCAGCTGTCCCCCTTCTGGATCACCCTGCTCCCACCCCTGCAGCAGCACATCCTCTGGACCAACACCATGCTCCACCAGCAGCCCTACCGGCCCTGGAAATCTTGGTAAACCGAGCCATCAAAGACTAATGAATTGAACTGATATCAGTGTTTGTTTTCTCATAGAAAGCAGTTAGGTAGGCTGTCATCCAAACTTCTCGTGTCGTGGGAAATGCTAATTTGGGACACAAGCATACACGTTAAAATATTGCCCTCAACTAGTTCCACTTTGAAGTAAAACTAAAAAGCGCTAATGTTGTGTTTGCACTAACAGTATTGTGCAGTGTACACATTGCGACACTGTTAGCGCAAACACGACATCGGCACAATTTCGCATTTTACTTCTAAATAGTATTAGCCAGCACGAAAGTTTATCGCTTACAATATAGAACTAAATGAGCTCTTTCCATAGCTATAACAACTTGGATGACATCCCTTGGTTTCAAAGAGAAAACCTGGAAAAAAACGGCGATCGCTTGTTTGCGCTCTGTACATAAAAAGAAAACAGATTTCGTGTATTTCTATTGTGATGGGCTTACTCAGTGGCTTTGTCATCTGAAACTTCTAACATATAACTAGCATTTACTCCCTTATATTAAAACTAAAACAAGCGTCTTCAGAACAGTCTTTAGTGCCACTTTACCCAAAAGCGACCGAGGAGCAGCATGCACATCACCAACACACGTGGGAAGCCAGCACTTGCGATTAGCTCTCGAGCACCGTGTGTCGTTTGGCCAGGTTGTGTATGATTATACTTCTGAAATTTTTCGGATGCCTAGAGCTCTAAAATGAGTTATCACCAAAAGCAATCTCAGAAACCTCCTTTAGTGCCCCTCTAACTTCATAGCTGCAGAATGTTGTCCCCACATACAGTATATAGTCCTTTCCAACGTGGAGTTGGTCGTAATCCCAAAATTTTAAGTAGAATGGACTCCGCCTTGAACAGGCTATAATTTTGCTTTATGACAAGTACTTGTGAATCTCTAGTGTGTTTCTGCAAATTCTGTCTGAAATAAAGTTGTCAATTCCATCTCACCAATGCACACACTTTTATATTTCATGGACAGCACACCAGCCGAATGCAGCAGTCCAGGGTGCACTGCCACCTCTCTATGAAGTAAGGCAAAGGAATGTAAGTGACTGGTTTACCTTTTTTTTCTTCTTTTGCATTGTCCTTGTAACTGATTCTTTTAAAGATTCAACTGCTACTTAAGGCTGAACTGCAATTTTGATCCACGGACTGTGTGTCGCGTGACGCTGTGTCACCGATCTCTGCCACTCGTGCTTTGTCCCCGGGCGGAGGGGATCGAAATAGGCGAACTCTTTTTTTCTGTAATAACCAACATCAGAAGTGTTTAGTCCGGCAACAACAGGAGTTAGATAAACATAGTCGTCAATCGCCACTCGGCTTTCTTGAATAGAAGGCGTTGTGGCAGAGTGAAATGGTCAGTGCATCACCACGTTTTGTCCTGCAGTCTCTTTTTTTTTTTGGGGGGGGGGGGGGGAGTGTATACAGTTTTGTAGGTATCTGGTTTCAAAGTTCAGTTTGAGAACTTGTGGCAAAACTAAATTCATCAGCTCCAGCGGTACTTAGTGCGTCTGCTGAGGAAATGCCTTGCAATGATCATTATAGGTACTGATCGACGTTTTGCGGAGCGTTTAAGTGCAGTGTGACGGCCTTTGAACTGCTCGCTCTTGCGAGAGGTGCGGCGCGTTCAGCTTTCGCCGTCAGTGTTGTCGGTCTCTTTCGAACGGTGTTTATCATGTGCATTCTCTAATGCTTGAACACAACTTAGTTGTTCTGTTTTTAATCTGCTGCCAACATTAAGAACTTGTATGATGGTGAGGCTACCTCGTTTTTCTAGTAAGGGGCGAAAGACACCCTTTTGTGACTTTTACAAACAAAAGATGGAATTGGAATCGAAGAGAAAAACACAACTTGCCCAAGGATTCCAGGAAAATATAAAAACCAGCCGGCTTCGTGCAACTGGCAGTCCCAATATTCAGGGTTTTTCAGATCAATTGGAGTCCGCAAAGTCGTTACTGGCGCATGTTTTTTGGGTTTTATAGGATTTATTCAAAAACGCTATAAGCAAAGGCAAAATGCGTATTTACACGCAATGTGTCATAGGGCCAGTGATGGAAGTGCTGCGCCATTTGCGCCAAATTGCGCCTTGAGCGAAAGTCTGCTACATCTTGCGCCAAAGTGCCAGTTTGGCTAAGAATTGCGCCACACCTGCGCCGAGCTGGGCAAATAGAAAATTGATATATTTTTTAACTGGTTGACTTTAATATTCAAAGAAGTAGACAGAAAGAAAAACGGTAGAAGTATGTACTTCACAGCGTTTTTACTCATCGTATACGGTGTTTCATCTAAGGTTAGAGCACAGCCGAAGGCTCGAACATATACAGCACAAACACACAGTAACGGTGCAAGTCACGGGACATTCGCTGTACAGTGATTGGTTTAGTCTATGGAAGAACACGTAGTAAGATGGTCGGGTGCCTCGATCTCGCGCTTTGACCTTGTTTGGTTAATCCCATTGGCTCGTAGCGTTGGCTGCGCTTTAAATTAAGGTGAAACGAATTTTCAAGATTGCTCGACCACCCCGTTGGCCGGTTGATGCGCTAACGGCTTGATCACCGGCATCCTCTAATATTTCAGACGATGTCGGCGATGTCAGGAGCCAAAAGTCGCGACAAAACATTGCAAAATACAAAGTAGGATGGCGGCTACTGTGATAAGACAGAACCAGGCTCCTGTACTCGTGGTGAGATCAGTTGATTATTATATCTGCCTCCATGGCGCCTCTCACCAGCCCACGCGCGTCGAGCTTCACCGCCTAGCCCCGGAGTGTTCGGAGTAGCTGCTGGCATGGGTGAGCGTCTGGTTTAGCACGATATAATGTAAATTCTGCTCAGTACTTTTGCAGGTTCATATTCTTTGATCTCAATTATATGATTTTGTTTTCAAATTCTGCGTCGAGAAAGAAAAAAAAATGTACGCCGTGCTTTATTTGACTAAATGTAAGCACAAGAGTAGGTTTTCATGATATTTGTGGATGGCTGTTTTTTGTTTTTTTCAGTTTATAAAATTCAAGTTTTGAGTTTGGTAACGATCAAATTTGGGAAGCGCATTTTTACTGATAGACGTGTTAGCGATTATGTTGCTTTTAACAATACATACAGGCTAAATAAACTACCGGGTCTAAAAGTGGGAGGGGAGGGGGGCTTTATCCTAACTGACGTGTGATTCATTTCTCATCAATTTGATTAGTACCCATTGTAAATGGAACCTACTCTGAACAGAGCCTTATTTCTAAAAGGAAAGCTCTATGTACCTTTTGTGCCCTATTGGTTCTTATTACAAAAGGTAATAAGTAATATGCTCCAGTATCAAAGATAAACCTTTAGTCATTATCCAATATTAACTCATTTAGCGATGCAATCAATATATTTTTTTTTTAATTTTCAAGTGATATGTTAACAGACGTTGGCATCTGCTCCAAAAGCGTCAGTGGCTGCTCCAAACGAATATTTTGCCTGCTACAGAACCTGCTCCAAAGGGTCAAATGCCGCTTCCATCACTGCATAGGGCTAAGTCATGCGAAAAATCATCAATAGTTGCTTGCAACGTTTCCTTGCAATGCTGGAGCGTTAAACCTTCGACTGTGATGCAGAGTCTCTCTCTCTCTCTCCCTTCCCAGAATCTTTCGTGTCATCGTCCAGGACCCTCCTCCTTCCCTTTCTTTGCCAGGATCTTTCGTGCCGTAAACTGGCTTACATAATAAAGTCCAACCCGCTTAGACGATAATGAGAAAACCCAAAATTTCAGTCGTCATAACCGATTATCGTATCTGGACTAGAAACTGATCATTTCCAGTCTAGAAACTCTAGAAACTGATCGTTGTAAGCGGTACATTGTTATATATGGTATCATTGTAAGTGGTTTGCACTGTAATATTAAACTGGCTTACATGTGACATCTAGCCCCAATGCGATCTTAGTGCACAGACATTGTGGACTTCAGCTTTGTCAGTAGGACCAATACTTGGCCCTTTTCTTTTGCTTTTTTAAACTATTATCTCTAAAAATCAAGGCACCTAACTAATTGAAAAAATAATTATTAAAGGGCGGTGATCAAACATGTTAAAAGGTTTAATCTATGCCCACCTTTGATATATATATTTTTTAAGATTACCAGAATGCCATCCTAAATTTCAAGTAATGCTAAGCAGTGAGCAATATATATACTTCTAGCTAGTAACTACTGATCCAATTTTCTTTCAGATGCCTTGAGCTTCTATGTCCACCAGCATTCGAACCCCGAGGCTGCCAACCTGCAAGAGGACCACGTTGTTCTTGTGCGGCAAATGAACAACACCATGAAAAACTTCCTCTCGGATCTGGACTGCACCAAACTGTGAATGTGTTTTTTTCTTCTTTTATTCGCTTTTAAAGGAATTTTTTACCTTTACAGTTTGATTTTGTGCCACACACTTCAAGTATGTTATTGTCTAGTCAGATTTTGTTATTCTTTACAGTGTGGTGCCTCGAGCATGTTTAACCAAAAGGCGTTGCACCCAGGGTTCGTACAGCTCTTTGAAATCCTTGAATACCCTTGATTTCATTAAAAGTCGTTTAAGGGCCCTTAAATATCCTTGAAAGTTAAACGATCCTTGTATTCCGTGAAAATCCTCCAACTAATGCGTAAATGCTGCATCTTCTAAATGATGAAGCCAATCTTTCCAAGGCATCCTGTGTCATCGCCATTTTTGCTTTGCGTTGAGTGTGTTAAGGATCGTGTTGGTAAGCAGGAGAACACTTTCAATCGAGATTGAAAGTCGAAATGCCGGGTGGAAAGTGTAAGTTCCAGCCTTCTTGGCTGGAACACAGACTATCGCCAGTGGGTGAGACCAGATACGAATGACTCCTTCCGATCGAAGTGCGCTATCCGTCGAAACGCTATCAAAAATCACGTAGGCCTGCTCAATATTCCACTGTTAAAGGAGTTAAAGTCCTCTGTACGCCTAGCAAAGCAGAAGTATGCTGCATACTTAGAAGAGCACAAAAAAAAAAGCAGCCAGAGAACTGAAAATTTTGAAGAGAAAAGCAGTTGAATTGGAGCTGGTGGGAATGCATGAGAGAAAGTTGAAACTCCAGAAAACTCTGAAGTGCCTGTGCGAGTCGGCGGAATGCTTCTCAGAAGATGCTGAGGCGAAGAATGACTTGACACTTTCGGCCAAGGCCAATAGTTTTCGCCGACCAGCAAAAGAAGAGAAAACAGCTATAGCTGCTGTAGAACCAGAAATGCTTGCCAAAAAGGAGCTTATTTCTTAACTCCTGTCAACGAAGGAATAGACCGATCTCACCAGCCAGTTTGACTATGCCACCGCTGCCGCAATGCATCAAGGGAACTTTAGTCTTTCTGCACGTGCGACAACCTCGCTGGAGCTCTGCGCGTGTGGAGCATGAGGCGGCACGAGCCGTATTGTGCACTGGGTGTCTGCCTCCTGCGAACTAAAGTTATGGCGGCGTCACGCATGCGCCGAAAGCTTGATGAGATCATTCTATTTCTTCGAACATTCCTTGAATTTTGTCTTCTGATGCCCTTGAAGTCCTTGAAAAGTCCTTAAACTTTGTACCGAAAATTCTGTACGAACCCTGGTTGCGCCGCACCATAAATGTCTTTGTTGTTCATCCCAGCCAATCCACCGTTGAGAGAGCGTCACGTTTCCATGAGCTCCGCCCAACCAGAATGCAACGTGACACCCTCCCGGCGCTAAATTGGCTGGGATGACTGTAGCCTCCGCTGCGCTCGGACAAAAGGTGAAACAATGTATTAACTTTAGGGTTTTATGTTGCGGCACACACTGAATGTTTTTATTGTCTAGTCAGACTATTTTAGTGTTATAGTATTGCAGTCATATTTTGAACGTGCCCGAAAATTTGAATATGAATAAGGCATGTCAAAGTATTGGTAAATTCAGGTTTGTAATCAATATTCGGAGACTCTAAATGGGGTTTTTTGCTGTTCGCCTTTTAGGATAAGGTAAAGCAGGTTATGTGCGAGGTAAAATTTTCAAAATAACCATGTTTTTTTTAAATTTTCTACACTTTAGAGCATGACCTCAACAAAACAAAGTTATTGAGCCCTGGATTTACCAATCCTTAATATGTTATTTACTCGTGTTAAAATTTTCAGGCACATCCAAAATATTACCGAAATCGTTAAGTTATTGGCATGGAATGACCCTATACAAAACCGCTAAAGGATTGTTTAAAGTTTCAATGCAAATAAAATGGTTGTGACAGTTTATGGCCTGTGTTTTCAGTATGGTGAAACTGGATTTACTGAGCATATGATGAAACCAGCCATACTGGTCACACAGGTACACTGGCTCTACCGGTTTCACTGGTGAAACCGGTACAACCAGTGTAGCTGTGTGTCCAGTAAGGCCGGTTTTATCATATGCCCAGTAAATCCAGTGTTACCAGTGTATCCAGTATACCCGTTTTCGATATTCCAGTTTGATACTGCTCCAGTATCCCCAGTAAAACTACCAGTATTCCCAGTATATCCGTTTAATATTCCAGTTTGAGACTGGCCCAGTATATCCAGTAAAACTACCCAGTTTGCCCGTCCAATAATCCGGTTTGATACTGGCCCAGTATGCCGAGTATGAAATTTTTTTCAATAGGGTGAGGTGTTGCGTTTCTAGTAGGAAATTCGCAACAAGGACCACAGAGCGCCCATCCTGAAGTTCAGCTACTCCTCTTGCGACTCTTATTCCTTTTCTTATGAGCAAATGGAGGGTAGCTTCTATAACAACTTCGCCGCGGGAAGCTGCCTCGGTCACGACGGGTACAACAACACTTGATCGCGGCGGTAGATTCCCATAGTCGACATGGGTGACTCCATCGTCCTTTCCTTCTGCGCCGTGCCCCCGGGGAGGGGAGCAAGACCCTCGCTCCCCCTCTTTTGGGGGAATTTCGCCAAGCACGCAGCACTTTCAGGTGCAGTAGAGATTATGGATGGGGCACTGGGTGAGCCCAGTCCGTCGACCACCCCTCCAGCAGAGCAAGACAAAGGCCGGGTGTTGCCCCCATGGTCGTCTTATAGCTCTCAGGCTCCTGGCAGGCTTGCCAATAAGTCTCTGGATGCAGATGTGACAACTGATGCTAGCACGGTTCCTGCTCCAGCAACTGACGGAAAGGACATGTAGTGGTAGACATTAAATTGGAAACAGAAGAGGAAAAAAAACAAGAGTTCCTCCAAAACGATTAGGTCATCAATGCCTTCTTTTTTTTCTTCAGCCTTCATAGGCGCATATCTATAAAGAATGACTGCGATCATTCAATAGAACTGTTGTGGTCTTCTGAGGAACTTCGACGATCTGGAGTTCCTCTTGGAGGAACATCGGCCGAAAGCTCTATGTCTGAAGGAAGCTCATTTCAATTTAAGTTGTACAAATTTTCTTACGAAAATAAATATTTTCGTCTTTCTTGTCCAGCTCGTTTGAACCTTTGAATTTAATTGCATTATAACCAGACATTTTCTTAGATAATATTGCATTTTTAGAAAATATAGAGATGACGCCTCTGTTTCTGCAAAAGTGGTTATATTGATTGTTCCCAAGTACATTTCCTGCTGTGCGTTTGGTTTAGCATCTGGAGTGGACGCAGTGCCGGTGCGCGTCCTTCTTTCAAAGTGGTTACTGTGTTTTCCTTGCATATACCTCTTTCTTTTGCTTTTACCTTAAGTGATTTTAATGATCTTTTACACCGACTCCCGGAACATTTTCTTTTACTTAGAGATTTTAATGCACACAACTGTCTATGGGGTAGCGACCACATGATGCCCGTGGTCAAATGATTAATGAATTTTTATGTCTTATTCACTTTGCGCTTTTAACACGCAAAAACCAATCAATTTTAGCCCATCATCAATAACATCCTTATGTATTGACCTTTCCATCGATAGTGCTTCTATTTTCACTTGTTTTACATGGGTCGCAGGCACAAAACGGCATGGAAGCAATCACTTTCAATTTTCTTGAGAACCGACATCTCCCCTAAGTGCGTGCCGGTGCGGACTTCCCTTTGGAGGTACGAGAAAGCAAATTCGTCCGTTTTTACCAAGACAATGCAGCTTACATGTACAGTCTTTGATAATCTCTCGGTGGACCAAGTTACACAACTGTTAGGTGAGCGTATTTTTTTATTCAGTATCATGTGCTATTCCCATAACGGCCACGCATCTTCCGCGGATACCGAAGCCGTAGTGGAATAAGGGGGGTTCTGAACCACGAAAAAAACAAACAAAGCATGGCGCACTTTTCGGTGTCCTCCACACAGAGTTACTCCCTCACGTATAAACAAACGAAAGTTCGGGCAAAATACTTTCGCCGCCAATTGAAGCGAGAGAATTTATAGAGGGTCACCTCTCCAATTAATAGCATTGCAACACTGAGAAAAGTCTCAGATACAGTTCATTAGATTGAGGGGCGATACCATGCTTTCTCAGTCCCGCTTCTCTGTCACAATTGGGTTTGTCCTGATAACCTAGAGGGGCAGGCCCATTTCCTTGGTCAGCATTTTGCTCGTGTATTAAGTGCTGAACACTCTCCCTCTGCATTTCTTAGATATAATGAACAAGCGGAAGAGCAAACCGTGAAGGATTAAGATGGTGTCCGTGAGGCTTACAATCAACCCCTCGCGAAGCACGAACTCGAAATGGTTTGTCGCTCTACAAAGCCTTCAGCTCCTGGAACTGATGGTCCAGAAGCTGAAGCTAAAGCACTTCGCATCCGTCAACCTGGCCGCCTGTCGTTAAGCCTTCCGACCAGCATGGCACCCACCATGGCAGCCCTCCCTACCGGGTGCTTACGCACCTTCATCCTTCTAGTACTCGATATGCTGTACCTTTTCAATCGCGTTTGGAAAGAGGGCAGGTTTCCAATGTCGTGAAAGGTAGCTACAGTCATACCTCTTCTGAAATACAGGATGTATGCTTCTTTAGTATCTAGCTACCGCCCAAGTGCCTTCACCAGTTGCCTAAGCAAAACATTTGAGTCTATCGTTAGTAAAAGGCTAATGTACATTTTGGAAAAATAAAACATTTAAAACAAGAATCAATGTGGATTCCGGTCCTGCCTTTCAACAGTTGTCTATTTGCTACTTCTTGAAATAACAATTCGTGAAGCCTTTGTTAAAAAAACAACAATTTATCAGTGTTTTTCGACGTCGAAAATTCATATGACACAGCATTGCTCCCTGAAATTACTCGTGACTTGAATAAAGTAGGTGTATGCGGGAGGATGGTCGCGACCATAAAGAGCTATCTGTCGGAACAAACCTTTTTTGTTAAGTTGGGTACGACTCTTTCCAGAGAATTTGTTCAAGAGACTGGAGTTCCGCGAGGGGGTGTCTTGAATGTTATTATCTGTATAGTCAAAATGAACTCAATAGGTTTTTCTATACCCTCATTTGTGCAATATTCTCCTTATGTGGACGATCTTCAGATCTCTGTCACATCATGCATTCTTTACATCTGTGAACCTAGGCTTCAAGTTGCAATCAACAACCTCCTGAAGTTGGTAAACGATAATGGTTTTAGGTTTTTACCAGTTGACACGGTGCTTGTCTTCTACTCTCGTAGAAGGGTAATCATCGTAGAGCCTTTCTTTCGGATGAACCAGGCTCCCGTACTTGCAAAAAGTTACATTCATTTTCCGGTCGTTTTTTTCGACCGTCAGCTGTCCTTCCCATCTTACATAAATAATCTGAAGACAAAATGTCAAAAATCACTGAAACTCCTTAACATGCTGTCCCTCAAGACATGGGGCTGTGATCGTCTTCGTCTTTTACAAATGTATCGCACTCTGATTCGCTCACGTCTGGACTACGGTAACTTTGTATTGTGGGAGCCGAGGGGGAAAGACGAGGCAGAAGGCAAGTGACAGGCCGTCGGCGGAGGAGACATGAGCTGGCGCGAGACAGTGCGGGCTGAACGAGGCTGGAGCTGGGCAGAAAAGACGGAGTCCGGTTGCCTGGCCTGGTCCATGGCAAACCCCGGAGCGGTCCGCCAGCGAGGTTTGGAGACGGACCGGTGTAAACGGAGAGCCCTAGCCATCTGGCCTAGGCCACGGCGATCCCGGGGTGGTTCGGCAGCAAGATTCGGGCTGTGATAGCCCTCGACAGCCAGCCTACTCAGCGCTGCCGTGGAAAGGGCGATCCGCAGGCCGGGACACGGACTCCGAGTGTGAGCTCTGATCGACGGGCGACAACAAGGGTCGGCGTGCCTGGACTGCCGGCTCTCGACGATGGGCAACCGGGAGGAACAGTAAACCCATTCGCTGTCTTCTCGTTGTGTTATGTCACTCCCTGGGTGACGAGCGAAACACATACCGATAGGGTGGCGAATATTAGTAGAGGGACCTCCTCAAAGAACGCCCACACTAAAATTGCGCTTCCAACGTGGGGCCCGTTCTGTATGCCTCTGCTTCTAGACACCAGGGGTGACGTGTTTATCTCACCTTTTTGCAAATAGCAACAGTGCTCGTGCAGAGGTTTGATAGCCGCTGAAGGTGAGTGAGCGCCGAAATTCCGAACACTCTGAATAGGATGTCATTTTCCCTGAAGGGGGGACTTCACTGGTACTCTATATCTTATTTTTACAGCCCCCGCGCACCAAATAACAAAAAAAAAAATCAATATTTGTGATTTTTAAGGGCAAATAAAGACGATTTAAGTGATATTCTTTAAATGCAGAACCGCTTGGTTTTACTTTAACTGCCGGAGAAGCCAATGTGGACACAAGTCAAGATTAACACTTCTTAGCGAACCTAAAGGATTTTTTTGGCAACATTCCACGCAGGCTTCACCGACAACGTCTAATAGCATCTTCGATTAACTCCCACCGGAATCGCCCTGAAACCTGGACAGTGCACAGCGCTCCTCGGTCGTGCAGCACGAAGTCGGTGCAACATCGAAGACAAACTTCGCCGCGGCGGTGCACTGCGGCGAGCTCCACCATGCGTCACCTCGCATTTTGTTTGTTTCTTCTTGCGTAGGTCCGCGCGCGGTGCGGTGCCCGTCTGCTGTCAATTTCTCCTGGTTTTTTACTCGCGGATTTGGCGGTCCCACACGAATGAACATCGTGGACGTGATTGTCGATGGGGTCATAAAGCGGGTGACAATTTCACAGGTATATGCTGCCCATCATTGTTGGCTCGAGAAAAAGAACCACCACATAATAATGGCCGTACCTCGGTGTCAGCGAAACACCTCGCAACGCTTTCAACGAAGTTCATACCTTTCGGGCGCTCCTTGCCACCGCAGTAATCGCCGGTAACCCCGGTGATGATAAGAAGCTCGTCGTCTCGCTCTCAGAAAAGCTGAGGAATTCATCGAGCGCAGATGCGAGGCGTGTTCGTTTTCGCAAGGTCGCCATCTCGACAGACTGCGCGTCTGCTATCCCCGCCATCTCCTCGATTCCCGCTCCTGGCCGCAATGCCTGATGGGACTGCACCCCGGCGCACCGTCGATTTTCTCGGTGCGCGTTGGGGCAACGAAAAGCTGCACCGGGAGGGTGCGCTCCCTTGATCGAGGACGTTCGGTGCGCACCGGTGCACTTGATCGAAGACGACGCGGCGCACCTCCGTGCACCGGTGCGCACCGGTGCGGATGATTGAGGATGCTATAAGACTCGGTGAACCAGCATAAGCGTGTGTCCTTGTTAAAATAAGGGGCTGAACAAAGCCTCCGGAATGTCGCGCCTTAAGAACTGGATTTAAAAGAATGAAGCAAACATTTCATTTTAGCGAACCTCCAGTACAAGCTGCGGCGAACCATCTTTGACTCTCATCGACGACAGTGTACGCATGAACTTTTGCAGAGAAGCAGCCGAAGACTGGACAAGAACCTCATGAGCTCTTTCGAATACGTTCTCTACTTTATGCGTCTTACCGATCCCTATGACAGTGTGGGAATGAAGATGCACCTAATTAAGAGGCGTATGAGAAACGACATTTTTGAATGGGCTCGTTCGGAGCACACCGGTAACCGTCGCCGCATTCATGCCTAAGGCAATGAACACTGATCGAGCCCGAACCGCCATGCGAGTCGTTTTTGTCGAGTCACCCATGTCGACTTCAATACAACTTTCATACTACATCCCCGAATCACCGCTATGCGTTAGCTTTCAATCCTTCTGAGCACAGGTCTACCACAAGAATCTTGCAGTTTCCTGAAACATTTACTTCCCCGTCATTTGTCCTTTGTTCTTTTATTCTTCTATTGTTTACTTACTTATTTCTATACTTATTTTCATTTGATTATATATTAGAAACACGACAGTGCTTGCGATTTTGCTGTTATAAAAATGACCCATCGTTCCCTGCTTCGTGAATGCAATGATGAAGAGTGGCTGTTTGAGTTAGTTTGTTGGTCTTTTCATTAAACTTGTTGGTCATTTTATAAAACAGGACACAAAAGACTCGTTTGTGTCCTGTCCTCCCCTCGTCCTCGTCTCTGCTGCGCACGCACAAGCTTTATGAAAGACAGCAATCATATGTGGATTTTCCGGCAAACGTTTTGAAGAAAGTAAGTTGTAGGAATGATGAAAATATTGGTAGGTGCATTTCATTTTCCTCAATTTTATTATAACCAAAACCATTCTCCATGTGTGTCAGGGGTTTTGTGTTGTCGGATTTCGGACGCAACAAGCCTGACAGTCTTGCGAGCAAAGAGACTGCGCTTACGGAGGTGTTTCTTTCATACTGTCTTGGACACAGTTCTGCAAGAAAAAAAAAACTATCATGCTGTAACATTTTATACATATCATGTTCAACGAGCATACTCTCGGTGTGACAGGCCTTTTTCAAAAGTGCACTCAATACAGGGGTGCATTCGCACTGGTATTCGAATTGCAGTCGGCAAACGGATCTGCTCCTTTTCGTCATCAAACGTGC
Source organism: Ixodes persulcatus (assembly GCA_013358835.2). NCBI lineage: Eukaryota > Metazoa > Arthropoda > Arachnida > Ixodida > Ixodidae > Ixodes > Ixodes persulcatus. Next base: position 48,138 of record JABSTQ010003572.1, read on the forward strand.
GTGAAGTTGTTTAAGCAACGCGTTTTCAACCACTTTGCGAACGCGGTTAAACCGCCAGTGTGGATGAATTTCAAGTGTGCACACTTTTAGTACATGGAGGTATAAGCCTCTGGAGGCGACATGACGTCACCAGAGGTGAATCCAGAAGTGTGGAGAAACACGCCCACAACGATGACTGAGACCACAGCTGTTTTCGTCACCCTCGGGTGCCCGGCAGGCATCCGAGGGTGACCAAAATCTTATGGGTGGGGGCGGATCCCTGCACACTTTTGACTTCACCTCTGGTGACGTCATGTCGCCTCCAGAAGCCTCCTACCTCCATCGTCTCTCATTGATCGTTCACAAGGCCTGCCAATTAATGTTGCTCGAAGGAACTTTCTTAAAGGGTCTAATGACAATTTCTGGGCGAATAACGGGGATGTTAGTGCAACCAACAACATTAACACGTCAACGCCGCCGGCTATGTAGACATCATTATTTTTATTACAGAGATTGCTGGTATATCACTGGTCACGAATTAGTATTTTCTTCGCAACGTGATAGTGTTACAAATATAACTTCGACTCGTTTAAATGACCATGGGCCAAGTTCTCCTATTGATTTTTAAGACACACGAGTTAGCAATGCAGCAATTCAAGCTTTTGTTTTCTGGTCATATCAATGTAGCTTCATCTTGTTTTCTCGGGTTGATCGAACAAAAGTAGCTCCACTTGACCAGATTGCGCGCGGCACGACCTTTTCTGAACGTGTCACATGCGCGAAAATAAATATTGATAATCATGATGTTTTAAAATCCTGAGACTGGGAAGGAAAATGAAGAAAAATTGTAAGACAGAAAAAAGGGGACAGGACAAACGTCTCAAACTCAGCTAACAAAATTTATTCCGTTCACAGCCTTTATTGGGCAGGAGATCGAACTATAGGGGGCGCTTTATCGAGCTTGTTGTCCCCACAGCCCGGTGTTTACCAACACAGCATAACAAAGAAATTGAACCTGGCCGAGCACGGTCTGGGCACGAGCGCTTCGCTCTGACCAGTGCTTTGGTCGCACGAGGAGTGGCCTTCGAATCGTCATCTTCGATTTCTCGGATCAAAAACAAACAAGAAAATACGGTTTGTTGTCCCCACAGCTGAAGCGCACCGCTAGAGGCGTGACTGTTCGATCTCCTCCCCAATAGCCATTTCCCAAGGTCAACGTCACCTCTCACCTCTTTTTTAAAACATCATGATCAACATACACCAGCTCGCCTGCACCTTGACAATTTTTTCATTGATAATAACTCGCAACCATACTTCTTTTTATGTTGACGCATCACGCGCTTTGTTTGCTCAAAGTCAGCTTAGACCAACGTTACTAGGACCCTCAGTTGGGAAACTCACCGCTGAAACATGGGCCACTGGCGTCCACCGAGACCGAGCTAAATACGACAACAGCGCCACTCTTTATTGTTTGTATTTACTGTGGTCACCTTGAACTTTCAGACGCATGTTTTTGCGTAAAAACCAACGGGAGAAAACTTTTTGTACTAACTTTTCTTGTAGTTTATTACAAATTAAGGGAGCGTTATGTTTGCTTCAATTTTTAGTTTGCAAGGTTTTGTGGCAGAATTAATATTGTTTTTATACAACCATGCCTCAGCGGTGATTTCAGGTAGCGCGTCCCGACCTAGGTGCATCTTAGCTTCGCTAGTAATTTGCGGCGCGTCCGCTGGGGAGACGGTGGTGGCGCCTCTAACCTCTTCCACCATATATGTTTCGGCGGCGTAATGGCCGATTAAAGCCCAATTAGAAGTCACGTGCAATTCCTCGAGTAGCCGCTGCGGGAGAAGTGGCGGCGTTGTGATCGACATTAGCTCGGTTCTGGAGGACGGGTAGGTGCCACTTTTCCAAAGCAGTCTCTATGGCACTTTCCCAACTGAGTGGTGTAATAACGTTGGCTTAGGAAAAAAAAAAAAAAGATTTCTTAGTGTCTTCTAGTCAGTCATGAGTGTTTAGATATCATAAATGGAAAACACATTTAGCTTATTGCAATATATTTTATTTGTGCTAGAAAAACTCATTACTTTTAAATCATGAAGCGCGTTTTAACAAAATCCCTTAATTACAAACGTGTGCCTCTCTAAGTCCGGCCATTCGATTCCCGCATAATTTAGCAGGAAAACTAAATTGGGGTATAGGTCGCGTGATGTCAATGGATGTCATGTGACGTCACGCTAAGTGACCTTTAACACCTTTAATACAACAAAGGCTCCCCCAAGTCTGCGGGAAAATTGACGTCACCTGTCATCATGTCACGTGAACTCAACAGAATTTCATTTCCGGTTTAATTTTGTGGGAATTGTATGTAACGTGGCCTGAAAACATACCGTTTCATCACTACATTTGAAATGGAAATTTACGTCACATGACCTAAGGTTACGTGAAACATCGATTCAATTTCCTAACTAAACCTAGCGGTAAAATTTAATACGTTTTAATTTTGTTGGTGCCCTAAATTTAGCGGCGAAATTGACGCCACGTGACCTATTCCCTCGGTTTCCCGCTCAGTGTACAAAAATAATAATGAAAAAAAGTTTTTTTTCACTATCCGAATCAAGTGTGATGTCTTGTGTGTTTTTTTTTTTAAATGGCATTACTTTTAAACTTTAAACGATTGCACCTTAGATACCGCAGTTCATGCATCATATAATACTTCAAACTTTGAAGGTTGGTCGTTGTGCATTATATATGTCTTGTTTCTCTAAGTACTTTAGCATCTCCATATTTAGTCCAGAAAATATCTAAGTCTCCTTCTCAAGTCGGGGTAATTCTCATTATGGAACAAAAAAATCGCTCGTCTTATGCCATCCAAACCTCGAAATACATCAGGCAGAATGCAGCGATCTCATCACGCATTCCTCTATATATGTATGTCAACCCACGCATCGAGTGATTCTATTCAATATTTTAGGTGGCTATCAGGAGCAATTCAAGTGTAAACGCATAAATATATGGTCACGCTCAGAAAATAATTGGTATATGATGTGCTGGATTTGAGACAACCAAGAGGGTTTGTATAAAAGTTGGGGCCCTTTACATAGCGGACTCACCTCCTAATCCACGGCTCCCAAACACCTCTTGTTGTATTCGTTCTCACAATACTATCATCATATTATCGAACGTCCGGTATAGTGTTTTGTGATAGATAGGTTTACATGTACACTATGTACACATGAGCTGATGTGATGAATATAGTCCGTCATGAATTAGCCCGAAGCCAGACACGAGACAGACCCTAGACAGATGCACGAGAGAGATGCACGAGACAGATGCACGAGACAGAAATAGCCCGATACCCGACATGAACTAGCCAGAAAACAGAAACCTTTGTACGCAAGCTGGCGTACGAAACGTATACGTCGGACACAAATTATACAATGCCACTACCATCTGGAATCGCCATCAAACTAACAATCTCGAAGCAGCTCAAGGCAGGGGTGCCCGTTACATCTTGTCTACCTATGATCCATCGTTTAGTGTTCCCGCCTTGAAATGCCAACAAACCATGAACGGAAGGTTGGGGCGCGAGTGAGCTGGTGGTGGTTAGACGTTTGACTAAAAAACCCGAGACGGCGACGGGAAGGGACGCAAAAACACAGTCTCAATTGTGTTTGTCCGTCCCGTCTTGTGCCAGCCTCGGGGTTTAGTCAAAAGTTTAACACACTAACCATGCTCTATTTTCAGTTCCGTAGGAAAGTACCATATCACATACCTTAAAAGTAAGTTGCTATCACCTCCCGACCGAATCTCTTCGCGGCTTAATAACAGATGTGCCATCAAGCGCATTTCAGGCTTTAAGAAGGCATTTAATCGAACATTCCTTCATGAGGACATCAGAGACTGGAGCCACCTCCCATCATCCATACTCACCGCTCTGGACCCGAATAATTTTCTATGTTGCATTAAACTTCACTTTTCGTCTTAAAAGTTATGTTGTTTCTGTGATTCTGAGCAGTCCTGACTCTGTAAAATTTCTAGAGCCCTTTCGTGATTTTCATGTATTTGAGTTTCTTTATTGTATAAATCTTGAATACCCCCCCCCCCCCCTTCATGTAATGCACTTCACGGGACCTTAAGGTGTAAATAAATGAAATGAAATGCAAGAAGGTCTGGGCTCTGCATCCGCGTTTTGTAGTTTGCCAGGTATTCACACGAAGGAAAAACCTCCGGGCGTAGCTGCGCGATGCCAGCCGGGGAGACGCCTCCTCCACTCCGATGCGGAGAAACTGTCGGGGTCAAAGAGTGTGTGTACCGTCTGAGAAGTTCCTCCACCTTCCCGACGCGGAGTCCAAAGTCACCACACCACCTCAGAAATGTGTCACGTTGCGATCACTTAACGCAGAAGGTGCGGGGAGGAGTGCGGATGTTTTCTCGTGTAAATACAGCATAACTGGGGTACACAACATATACTACACGAACAAAGCAGGTGAGCAAGATACACTCATTATATAGATTACGTTGAACATGCCTGCCCACAGCTCTTGCCCTGACACACGGTAGACTGGAGAAAAGCACAAGCTAGAAGAAAGTGTGCTATCATTTAGCCGAGGGCCCCGCGTGCCCTGCATCATACTCGTAGTCGCGGGGTCGCCATACCGTAGTCTGTGTGGCAGCATCAGAGGGTCCTTGCTCGTGCTTCAATCAGAAATCGACTGCTCAGGTTATTCTGGTGCAGCCGTCATTCTCTCAACTGATGGACTGCTTATGTACCACGCACACTTTCAGCGTCGCCTTGATTTGGGCCTCGTGGAGCACCTTTGGGCCTCTTGGTCAGGTATATGCTTCTGCACCTCAAACTCACATTCTGCTTCCGTCGACAATTGCACGGGGTCGGAAAAAATGAAGGACGTTTACAAATATCTGTAATGCGAAATTAGAGCACAGCTCTTGAGGAAGAGGAGGGAAGTGCACAAAAGGGAAGTATGCCTCTCCGTCTCCTCCGTACCCTCCCCTCGTTCTCTCCTCCTCCTCCTCCGAGCCTCCTCCTTTCCTCTTCCTTCTCCGCCTCTCCCCTGCGTCTTCAACTATTCCCTTCTCCTCCTTCCCTCCTCTTTCTTTTCTCCTCCTCTCCTCCTTCCGCTGAATTTGTTCATGGGTGGCGTGACACAAAGCCGTGACGTCATTTTCCCCGCTACATTTAGCAGGGAAACTTAACTGGTGTCGAGGTGACGTGACGTAAATTACCCCGCTAAATTTAGCGGAGAAACTTAACCCGCAAAAGGGTAGCGGGAAAATCTTTCCGCTAAATATAGCGGGAAAATTTTCCGCTAAATATAGTGTGATATTGTTTTTTGCTAAATTTAGCGGGGAAGTTTTTCCTCTAACTTTAGCGGGAGAGTTTTGCCGCTAAATTTAGTGAAAAACTTTCCCCGCTAATTTTAGCGAGAAAAGTACCATAATGCAACACGCGTGGTTACGCCGATGCCGACGCCGACGCCGACGCCGACGCAGCTCAAGCCGGAAACAAGCACCTAAATGTTTCGCTCTAAAAAAAAAACGTAATTACTTTTGAGCTGATGTAGGCGCTTCTGACAACGGGTCCGCAATCAATGTCAAGTGAGTGTACTTAGGTAATTTCTCGACCAGTCGGTATTCGTTCATACGACAATGGCGCTCGCCATAGGTCACTCCCCCAGCCTTAGAGGAGAACCAGCCAGGCCAGGCTGGACGGCCTCGTTTGTGACTGCCTTGTGGAAGGCTGGAGCCCGGCGCCCGACCTCTCTTTGCCAACGCTTTGTCTGGGCTCGTGTATCTGCTGCAACACACGCCACTATGCTAGTAGATGTCGTTCCTGACACTACTACCGCGTCGCACAGCTCTCTCGATACGGTAAAAACCAGGGCACACGCACACATATGCTAGCGTTTAATCAAGACTAGGAATAGAGCCGATGCATCGCTAACTTGAACGTAACTTAGCGCTGATGCGGCACTCTATCGGCGTTATTTCCAGCGCAAACTAATTGCACTGAGGTAGCACAGTAGCGTATGCCTGAACAGGCCTTAAACTTGTAACTGACATTCAACACCCCAGGGTGCGTGGTTGCTTTCATGGCTGCTTGGCGCTGGTGCACGGGATTAATTGGCAGATAGCTATCGGTAATTAACTGTGTAATACCCAAGTACTTGTAGGATCGAGTTAAGTATTGGGGTCAGGTTCTCACAGACTAGAAGAGTGCAAAGTGTTGTCTTTTGTGGACCCGCAAATACCACAGCTGCTGACTCGTTTGTGTTGAATTTCAAGCCAAGCTCTCTAGCTTGCTTAGTGAGCAGGTCTAGCAATTTTTGCACGTCACCCATTGAGGCCTCATTTAGAAGCACGTCGTCGGCTTAAGTCAGTCCCGGCAATACCCACTGTCCCCATCTCTATACTCCAAGTGGGATTGCGGGAAGCCAAGAAAAGGTAGCCTTTGTGGGTCTAAAAATTTTAATATAAAAACTCAAAAATATTTTGCAAGAGTACCGAAATTCACGTGAATACCTGCCAGCAAACTGAGATGGCATGGTAGTGCTCTCTCTCACGCGGAACGTTTTATATCTTGCGCGTTTTCCTAAGACCTCGACAACATTCACCGCAAGATGACTATTATTATAATGAACGCACGATTAAATATTTCAACACACGCTCTAAAACTTTTATATTGAAGGCTTTGTGCCTATTTTTCTTAAAGAAGTTGTGTAGTAAATGTGAGTTAAATACCCAGACTGGCCCATGGCAACATTATATTGACTTGTTTAAGCGGACAGTGAACAAAACTGGCTGGTTTGACACACCACCTCTTTTTAAGTCTTGGTACGAGTTACGAGTTGGCTGCAACAACCTGTGTATTGCGCTAATTACGGTAGGTTGCATGTAGTTCCGAATCTACTGAAGTTCAGAGCCTTTTTTTTCACCAGAACTGTTGTGCCGCACCTCCAGTCACAAAGAATGGCTCCTGTTCTAGAGACAATTTTATGCAACCATCTGCAACTGGTCCCTGGAATCTTTCCAGAGGCTTTGATGGCGGTAGCTGGTATTTCATCAAATCACTGGTAGGTGTTTCTCGTGATGTGAGACAATGGCTGATCGTCTCGCAAAAGAGTTTTACTAAATCGTATTGATGCCTCCTACAACAATAGCCGCTAACGATACGCAAAGGCGACGCACAGTAACGGGTGTAGTCAGCAGAGTTACTGGAACGAACTTCGTCAGCACGCACTTTCCTTGGGGCTGAGATGTGTGGGTCGCTACCTAATCGACGCCCGATCGGGACGTGCCTTGCTTGCTCCCCAAGAAGTCACCCACACATTGTGCGTTTTAGAACAGTTTACTGAAACTCACGCCTCGGTGGTCAGCCTCGGTGGTCCTCGTCGTCCTCGACGTCATCCCTGTCGTCGCCGCCACACGCACTGTCCAGTCCGCCGTTTCAGAAGAGGCCCCCCCTTGTCCCGCTTCCCTTTTTGTATCCTCGCCCCCACCAAGCACGTGCCCACCACGACCCGTTCACGTGAGCACCCACGCCCTAGCCACGGTCCCCGCACGATCCCCGAGGGACGCTCCCCCGTCCAGGGATCCTGGTGAGCAGGATACGGGCCGCTTGGCCTTGGCAGGGCGCGGGAAGAACGGGCGAAGGGGGCGAGGAAATGCGGGAAAGACGGGGCTCCACGGGGACGCGGCCGGACGGACCCCACACCTCCCCTCCCTCAAGGCTCGGACCCAAGGGGGGACCAAGTCGGCGGAGGGAGGACGGTCCCCGGCCAGGAACTCCTCCAACTTCACCATTACGGTGTCCTCGGCGGGCGGAGGTGGCAACGGGGAGGCGAGGGGCTCGGCCGAGCAGGAGAGGGGCACCAACGAGGGCGGCTGCGGGTCCGAGCCCGCGGTGGCGGCGGACGCGGCGGCGGAGGCCGCGGCAGCGGCTGCAGGGGTGGCCCCCTCCTTCTCCGTTACACTGTGGTTACGCTCGGGCGGTGTAAGCGTTCGGCTCGCGAACGCCACAGGGCGCAACTGCCCATCGTGCTCCTGTAACAAGACCGCTCCGACGCCGTAGTCGCTCGCGTCTGTCTGTACGACAAAATGCCGGTTTAGATCTGGTAAATGCAAGCTCGCTGTATCAGCTATTGCCTTCGCGAGAGACGCGAAAGCCACGTCGTGCTCCCGCCCCCAGATCCACCTTGAGTTTTTCCGCAGCAATTGGTTCAATGGCTGTGCTAGCTCCGCGCATCCCGGAATGAACTGCGGATAAAAACCGACCATCCCTAGAAACCTCTGAAGGCTCTTTACGTCACGCGGTGCTGAATAATTGAGGATGGCCCCCAACTTATCGTCGTTCGGCTTCAACGTACCGTTGTCAACGATAAAGCCTAAGAGATTAACCCTTGAGGCTGCGAGCTGTACCTTATCTGGGTTGACCGTCCCAACCCAGCCTCCCACATTCTACTCAGAACGATCTCGAGATGAGTTAGGTGCTCTTCGAACGAGTTGGAGAATACTACGACATCGTCCATGTACGCCATGGCAAAGTTAAACTTCGCGTCCCCCAGCACGACGTCCATCAGCCGCTGAAAGCTAGACGGCGAATTCGATAATCCGAACGGCAGGCGGGTAAACTCAAACAACCCCCTGTGACAAGTGAACGCTGTCTTTTGGACGTCGTCTGGTGCTACCTGGATCTGTAGGAAGCCTCTGCTGCAGTCCAGCGTGGTAAAGACTTTCGCGGTACCCAGCGAATACATGATGGACTCAATAGATGGAAAAGAAAATGCGTCCCTTTTGGTCATCTCATTGAGTCGGCGGTAGTCTACGCAAAGACGGGCTGTCCCGTCCTTCTTCGGCGCTAACACTACCGGAAATGCCCACGGGCTTTGCGACGGCCGTACGGCGACCGTGTCCAACATTTCATTGAGAGCCTTATCTAGGAGAGCTCGCTTGTGCACACTCAGCGGTCAGGGATTACAACCCCACGGCCTAGCGGCTCCCGTGTCTATCTCATATTGTAAAACATGCGTGACTCCCGGCCTCTCAGGAAACATAGCTGCGTGTCTAGACAAAGCATCCGCTAACGATCGCCTTTGTTCGGCCGGCCCGTCGAAAGAAGCCACGATCTGTTCAACGTTATGTGGTACGGCCCACGCAGCTAACACCTGCTCCTGCTGGCGCAGTGCAGCGGGCGGATATTCCGATCCCTTCCCCAAAGAAAGTTGGGCTACAAAGGAAATGAGAGGGGTCAACGGGCTGTAGTGGTACCCGTTATTCTTTATGTCTAGAATGATCCCTTCTCGGCAAACGAAGTCCTATCCCAAAATAACTGGGATTGATATGCCCGGCAGGTAAACAAAGCGCTGCCTCCTTCGTTTGCCGTCGAGGCCGAGGTGAAGGCGAACTGCGCATTGAGCCTCGGCCGATCCCGCCGCTAAACGCAACGGAGTTGCAACTTCTCGCATGCAAAGGTTTTTCTTGCGACAATCCGTGTACACAGAATCTCCGATGAGAGAGAGGGTTGAGCCGGTGTCGACTAATGCTAGATTATCTTTACCACCGATCTCTACCCGCACGTACGGACCACTTTCCGGTGTCGAGTCCTGAGCCCGACATGCCGACGGCGCGAACGCTACCCAAACGCTGCCCGTGACTTCCGCCCCGTCGGCGAACTGACCCGGGGTCTCGGCAGCGACCGGCAACCTAGATTTGGGCAACCCGATTACTGGCGCCGGCCCCGCGCGTTTTCCGGGTATCCGGATTCGGCCGCTGCCCACGTGCATTGCCGCCTGAAGTGCCCAGGCTGGTGGCACCTGAATCACCTTACTTGGCCGCGGTTGTTGCGTGCTTCCGTTGATCGGTCGTTAACGGCACGCGGCGCGCCGCCTCGCCGTGCGCTGTTGTCGCTGCCGCGAGCGTCGTAACGCGTCGCGTCTCCGCAGTAGTCGACCGCGCCGTCCCCCCTACGGGGTTGCGCCCCGGCTTAGTTTCCGCTGGCTACCCTGCGCCTTTGTTCGAAGCCGAATCGGTCTAGGGCCCGAGGAGGAATGGCTCCGCCATTCCCGCGATCCGCGACGGCCATGTGCGCCGTATACGACTCGACGTAGACGTCCGCGGTGCGTCCCGTCCACGCGCAACCCGGCTCCAAGGACTCCTCGGCCCTTGGAGGAGCCGGTACTGCATCTCGGCGAGCAAGCCCGCCTGAACCGTGCGCACCTCTCTCGCCAGTGCTTCGAGGTCCGCGAAATCGGGTCCTCGAAGATACGCCTTAAATCTAGGGTGGCACTGGCGGATCGCACTGGCTACCTTCTCCGCGTTAGGCGCGGAGGGTTCGGCCCGCGAGTAGAGCTCATGGAGTGCACGGACGCACTCCACGAGGCTCTCATCCGGGTGCTGAGTTCGGGTTGCCAGCTCGTCCCGAATCCGCATCTCGTAGTCGGGAGGACCTCCCGAAACCACGCCCGGAAGTCCGCCATTGATTGGAACGGCGTTTGCAGCTGTCTCCAACGCGCGGCGTCGCCCGTCAGTGCAATCGGCACGATCTGCAGCAGGGCTGTTACGTCCGATGCCCCAAAAGCGGTTACGTACGCGTCTAAATGCTGCAGGAAATCGTGCACCAATTTCCCGTCGGAGTACCCCGAGTACGTCGGCGTGGGCACGTTCAACCCCGGGCGCGGTATCGGCAAGGGTGCGGCACTCGCGACGCTTGGGGCTGTCCCCATCTGCTGCGACATCGCGACCATCATCTGCGTCATAGCGCGCATCAGTTCGCCGGCGTCTAGCACGCCTTCCGTCGCTGGTGAAGATGGGGGCGATGTCCCAGTCTTCGGTGGCGCGCGTGAGCCCGAGTCTCCGCTAATCGGAGCAGTCTCCGCGCTATCCCGCCCAGGCTCGTCCTCCGACGAACCGTCCTTGCTCGCGCCGGTGGTCGACCTGGTGTCGACCATTGTCGCTTCCTGCCAACTCTAACACAATTCGCCAGATCAGAGCACGCTACCCTCCACAATCCGCGAAACGCAAAGTGCGCGACCTCTCAGGGAGGGGCGAAAGCAACGGCCAACCGATTGGGCCCCGCGTTGGGCGCCAGATTATGTGGGTCGCTACCTAATCGACGCCCGATCGGGACGTGCCTCGCTCACTCCCCAAGAAGTCACCCACACATTGTGCGTTTTTAGAACAGTTTACTGAAACTCACGCCTCGGTGGTAAGCCTCGGTGGTCCTCGTCGTCCTCGTCGTCGTCCCTGTCGTCGCTGCCACACGCACTGTCCAGTCCGCCGTTTCACAAGAGGCCCCCCCTTGTCCCGCTTCCCTTTTTGTATCCTCGCCCCCACCAAGCACGTGCCCACCACGACCCGTTCATGTGAGCACCCACGCCCTAGCCACGGTCCCCGCACGATCCCCGAGGGACGCTCCCCCGTCCAGTGATCCGGGTGAGCAGGATACGGGCCGCTCGGCCTTGGCAGGGCGCGGGAAGAACGGGTGAAGGGGCGAGGAAATACGGGAAAGACGGGGCTCCAGGGGGACGCGGCCGGACGGATCCCCACAGATGTTGTACTGCTCCCGTAGGCGATATCACCTCTACCAGGTTCTATGTGAGGGTTTATTCCAGTCTCTTCGTTAACAGCCATGTGTCCTCATCTAACGAGGTGAGTCTCAAATCTCCTCCGCTTTGATTTTCAAGATAAAACCAAAACTTTATGTGCACGTATTTTTTTTTTGTTTTACTTGCACTGGTGTTATTTATTATGTCTTAGAAACCCTGAGCCAATTTTTGATTGTCAAGTTTTCGTTAGTCCGCACATGCATATGGTACATGTGCACCTGTATTATAAGTTCTTTCGTAAGTTTCCCATGGAGCTCCTGACGTCCCCATGAAGCTCCTGTCCTCGCCTGATGGCGGCCTGTACAGCCAATACTTTTTTCTGTCGTCGCCCAACATGATGTTTCACCGAACTTCGTCTGAATAGTCGCATTAGTCCTTCCAGATATTTCTCTTGGGCAGCCCCTTATTTTGATGTTTTCTTGGAATACCTCTTCAACCCTCTTCTAGGAGTCAATCGGGAAAGTCGGTTCCGTTTGTTGGGTGAGCCTCGTGCTTTGGTATTTTTGGCGTTGTCTCTTATGCCTTCAAATCTATTACAATGTTCGGGTTAATCAGGTTGTACATACAACCATGTTTGGCGGTGAGTAAATTTTTCTACCGATATTTTGTAGTTAAAAGCTTGGGTGCCAAAAGCAGATCCCGTCGAATTCGACTCCAGTAGTTTTGAAGGCACAAACCACTGAATACAAAAACGCAGACATTCCTTGAACCTGTACCTCGTCCAACCGAACAAACAAGCCAAGAAGGGAGTTGTGCTTACTCACTACGTCATGTACCCAGGTAGCACACCATGTCGGCCGATACCGGGATTACGTCGGCCAGTACCGGGTGCTGTACGGCGGATCCCGGCCAGGGACGCCGGCAAGAAACCGACTTCGGCCGATATCGGGGACTCGTTGTCTAAACTGGCCAGTACCAGCCGGAAAATTCCTGATACCGGCCGACACCGTTTTCTTGTGTAGCCACCGGCCAGTCTAGCCGTGGAGTTTCCGGTGACTGGCCGATATTGTTTTCTTGCTGTAGTCACTGGCCAGTCTAGCTATGGAGTTTCCGGTGACTATCCGACATCGTTTTCTTGCGGTAGTCACCGGCCAGTCTAGCCGTGGAGTTTCCGCTGACTGGCCGACATCGTTTTCTTTCTGTAATCACCGGCCAGTTCAGCCACGGAGTTCCCGGTGACTGGCCGGCATCGTTTTTTCGCTGCTTTCACAGGCCATTCGAGCCATCCAAGTTTTGATATGTAACCGACATAGCTTTTTCGCAGATGATGGTTACAAATGACTGTTAGGTTGAACTTGTCTTCAATATGCTAAAAGGAGACACCTAATATTATACTTAGCCTCATATTAACGCGGCGTCATCCTTAAACCAGTTAACAAAGGCTTATTTCAGTAATTGTTAAATAGGACGGGATCAAACATGGCTGTGGAATGAAAATTTATTTTGTTTTAAATCTATTTTTTGATTAGAGCGCAGCTCTTAGGCGCCCGTTTCCGGCTTGAGCGGCATCGCCGTCGCAGTCGCCGTCGGCGTAACCGCGCGTTGCATTATGGGAAACGTGCCATAATGGAACGCGCGGGTCTCACTCGTGACCCGCGCATTGCATTATGGGACGTTTCCTATAATGACGTCACACGTGATGTCACATGCGACGTTACAAGGGTCCCGCACGTTGTAATATGGGAAAAGTCTAATGATGCAACACGCGGGTCACTCGTAACCTGCGCGTTGCATCGTGGCGGCAAAACTTGCTTTCGATGAGTTGGGCATTTTTACTGCGGCACTGCGCTTCCGTAAAAATTTCCACGTATTCTCAACGGCAAATCTCACGGCTTACACAGGGTTTTAAAGAGCTTCTTCAACGAATGTCGACGAACCAGTAGAAAACGTGTCTTCAGCATGCTGCCGCCAGCCTCCGCAACGCTCCAAAAAATGCGATTTTTCAACATGCAAGGCGGCCGACCGGTGGCTTCACTCTCGCGCTGCAGCTGCCGCGACCAAGCGGGGATGCGCGATCCAGCCCTTTTCCCAGGCAGATGCCGAGCGCTCCGCGCTAGCGATCGTTGAGCGGTCGGCCTCAGTGAGCGATCCACCCAGTGTCACGCGCTGCCACCGCTTTCATAGCGCCTGCCCTCGCTTTTTAAAAGTTTCGGTTCCGATTGCTATCTTGCTGAAAACGTGAGGTACTGATCGGAACTTCATGCTTTCACAAAACTGTTGATTGTTACTACCTGATTAAAGGTGACCCCGAAGTTGAGACACTATTTATTTTTCCTTACAGTTATATAAACCCGATGAAGACAACTACAACTACTTTTGTACCAGCCGTAGGATGCAATAGACCCTTTGCGAAAATCGCAAAAGCCCGCGCGCCCCGCGCGACATATAAGCGGAGTCCTCGGTACGCCCCTCCTCCCGCTACCACGTGGCATACGTGAGAAGGCCCATGTTACCACGGCAACAAAGCAGCCGAGTTGGGCGAGCGACGAGCCGACGGCTGCCCCTTTCTCATCCCTCTCCTTTGTACCGGCTCTCTCGTCTGCTGCACCACCGCTTTGTCGAACCTGGTCGAAACCTGCCACGGCTGCGGTGCAAACTAAATGAATTCGGTGACACTTCAATACGTGAAGGTAAGTTACGACGAATAACGTATTGAAATGAGTTCACCCGTCGCGATGCCTTTACGCTGCCACAGATACGGTGCGCCGGCAACGACGTACAACTCGGCGGGATGGCTGCAACGGCTGCTGGCGGTAGCTGCCGGGACGCGCTCGCAGTCGCGGAGGCGCAACGAGAAAGCGCGTGCGCGTGATCTGTACCGAGGGTTCCCAAAATTCCCTGCCGTCGTGGCGCTGTACGTTTTGCAAAGGGTCTATTAAGCAATACCAAACACGTATGCCGTAAGGCGACCGTCATCTCCGAAGGCGAGTTCCATCTGCGGAGTATTTGGCGTATTGTCTTCTAGCAAACGACATGCCTAGCACTTCATCCGAATAGGCGCGCACAACGTCTTCGACGTAACGCCATATCTTGGGCCTCTTCGCTGGCAAGGCGAATGAGTCGGCAAAGACTTCGCCGAGAACGGCTGCCTCGTCGTCACTCGAGCTGGAGCTAAGCTGGTATCTTCG
>JABSTQ010003573.1:0-64099 GCA_013358835.2 Ixodes persulcatus
TAAATGCCGCACACTTTTCAACAACCCTAGCTTTAACCTACTAGAGAAGGGAATAAATACGATTGTTTTATAGCCGTTTCTGTGGTTGTCGCGAATTTACCACCTCTCGCAGTCGTGAAAATGGGGGAAAATCGCACTGAGTACAATGCTTGCAAATTTCTGGATTTTGACATTTGCCTTTCTGACCGAAGCGGTAGTGAAGCTCATGTTCGTCCTGTGTACAAATACGAGCACACGAAAATAATGTCAGATCAGGATAGGGCCCCAGTGCGTCTTGCAGAACAAGTAGCGTCGGCTGCCCCAACAAATACAAATATCAGTATCTGGTTAACTCACTATACATTTTAAGCAAACGCTTTTAAATATGGCATTTTCGTCAGTATACTGATTTTCGTCAATAAACCGAAAAGAACCGAGAAGGTTATGAGTCTACAAATATTTGCCGCAATAATTTCCGACACGCATTTTTTTGGGCGCTGTGCTGTCTTGTCGTTTTGCTGCTCCGACGCTGAGCTGTTTCGACGCCGTGCTATTTTGGCACGTGCTCTTCTGTCGCTGTGCCGTTTTGGCGCTGTGCTGTTTTGTCGAGTGCTATTTTGACGCGTACTGTTTTTTTCGCCATGCTGTTTTGACGCTCTGCTGTTTTGACGCGTGCTGTTTTGACCGTGCTGTTTTGTCGCGTGCTGTTTTGTCGTGTGCTGTTCTGTCATGGTGCCGCTTACGTCATCTCAGGATTGAAGGGCAGGACTGCTTGTGGTGTGCAGAGTCACATCCTTTTATACGGTTGATGGATTGGTTAGTATACATCGTAGTCTTCACCGCGTACCACGGTAATGCACAGGAAGATCTAGCGGAGTCCCACAGGGAAAGGCTGCAATTGTGGTCTCGCGATCGAGAGCAAGTTGCCGCTACATTTCTTTTTTTTTACGTTTTTTTTTTTTTACTTGTAAATGTATTAACTGATTGGGAACAGATGAGTGCTAACTCGCTTGGCTTGAAAATTATTGATCTACTTGCCTACTATAATGAGCTTCATCTTATGAGAGACCGGAGAGAAGGCTACAAGCGATTGATGTCAATACAATGTTATGTGAGTGTCAAGTGACCATGGCCAAGGGCGCAGCGACATGAGGGACGCGATGTGACGTGATAGTTTCACAGCGCTGGATTGTCTGGGTGACCCGTAACGTCCGTTGTCATCTAGCGTAAGGTTCGCTATGAAAAAAAACCCTGCACTTTTGTTGGAAATGCGGGAGGAGAAAATGCTCAGCAAAGAATTGGGTTCAGTAAGCGTATTTGCTCCTTCAGAAGCTTATCCTCTCATTGAAACATTTCATGTCATTCGAATGCCCACAGTGTAATCCTTTCCAACTACACGGTATGTCCTGAAAATCCGAATATCTTCCCTAATAATTATGCCGCTTAAAATTGCCCAATGTAACATGATATTTTTGTGATTACAAATTTGAAGTAGGAAATACGAAACCGGCAAACAAAATATGGTATCTGCAGGAGTTGACTTGTTAGCCCCGGATCTGGGTTTTGAACTCCGATTATCTGGCTGGTTTTCAAGTATTCTACATAGTCTTGTTCTTTCAAACCTACCATTTTTCGGTTGTCCTACTCCGATTCGGCACAAGCTAAGTAGATTAATAAATAGGCCGTAGCGAATTAGTGGAATGTTCCGCTGTTTTCGTTTAATTGATCGGTTTTCTCCGAAGATGCGTGTCGCTTCACCTTGCTAACGTAAACGTTCAGGTGGTCCTGCATAGATACTGCCCTGCAATGCAGCCTCAACATCGATCATTGCAATTATCTTGATTAGTTTCATCAATGAATCGCGCTCTAAACATCAACAAGGGGCTCTGACTTCACACCAGGGCGGTAGTGCTGCCGTCGACACGACGCATGCGCAAACGCTGCACTTCATTCGAATATCGTTTCTGCGCACGCGTAGTGCCCTCCACCTGGTGTGGGCAAGCGCTGAATTGTTTGTAAGCAGCGCGATGATCCACCGCGTGTCTGAAATAGTGGTCAGGCTCTTTAAATCGACTGCAAAAACCGGTTTCTTAACCTATCGCGCTGCGATTTTGTGCAACGTTGAGAACAGGTGGTAAATGTTTTCTATAAAATTTGCAAAGAGCGAACTTACCTGAAGAAAAAGTAAAAAAATAAAGAGACTTTATTCCCATGGAAACGCAGGGCCAGCTCTTGTCTACCGTGCCAAACGGCGCCCTATGGTTTGAAGACCGGTGGCTTCGCTGCGTTTCCAAAGGAGTTCAGACTTTTTCTTTCTTTACTTTTCCCTCGGATAAGTTCGTTCTCTGCAAATTCTATTTAAAAAATGCATCACCCGTGGGTCACGCTGCACAAAATCGTAGCACAATAGGTAAATCGGAAGCCGGTTTGTTGCGGTCGATTTAAAGAGCGTCCCCTCTATTGGAGACACCCAGTATAGGGATAATATTAATAATAATAATAATATAATAATAATAATAATAATAATAATAATAATAATAATAATAATAATAATATAATAATAATATTTTGTATTCCGGAACATTCATAAATTCATACAGGAGTGCGGGGGCAATCAAAGCCAACAGGGGCTTGTGTGACACCGCCCAAAAATAAAAAAAAACAGAGGTGGAATGTCCAAGAACACAGTCAGTAAAAAAATTAGCATAAATAATAATAATAATAATAATAATAATGATAATAATAATAATAATAATAATAATAATAATAATAATAATAATAATAATAATAATATTATTATTATTAATCGATATTTTTATGTGCCCAAAAACAACCCGGAGGTCTTCACTTTGGCGCACAAGTCAATGATAAAATCGAACAAAAACAAAGTAACACAATAAAAGCAAAGTAAAGCACAGGTCAAAGGTGTGTTGGAAGCGCTTCCAATTGCTTGTGGTAAACAGATATATCACTGAATATATCAATATTTGTATCATTGAGGCGATTATATAACGATTGTATACGTGACAGGGGCGAGGATCTACACATGGTATTGACGTAAAAATCAGTATGGTTCCTAATTAACCGAAAAGGGACATGATGTTAATTCTGGATAAAAGCATATCGCTATTTATCATCCCATTTACTACCTCATGTAGAAAAATTCAGTCACGCTCGGCCCTTCCTTTCGAACAATGGTATAATGTTCTAATAGTTGTGCCATGTCAGAGTAAAACAAAAATCATGAATATTTTTTTGCCATAATCAAAACATGAATATTGAAGCCTGATTTAAATAGCCCAACTTGTCTTTTCAATTGATTCAACGTATTAAGGGGAATCTAATGATTGGTGTATCGGGTGTATTTTTGAGGAAATCTACACGCATGAGTTTTTTAATTTTTTCATTCAACTTCAAGTTAAAGAAAGGTGAAACCCATCGCACGAAAGCAGGATATTGTTGTTGGGGACAAACTAATAAACCATGTCCGGCACATTTCCCGCATTCTCTAGTCATCCCCCCTCCCCCCCCCCACTTCCCATTGCACCGCCTGGCGCCGGGAATTGTGGGGCCGTTTCGATGTTTATGGAAGGCCCATCCATATACGCTCCCTATATCCTGGAAGTTGCCAAGTTCCTGTTCTCTTAGCCACTGCTAGTTCAGAACACGAAGCAAACAAAGCGAGCGCATCACAAATGTGATAGGTTTCCTGTTGTGTTTTCGTTTTGCACTCTTTACGTTTTGAAATCGCGAAATGTTAACCAAACATGAAACGATTATAATGCAAATGAATGCAAAGGTGCAAGCGAGCAGGACAAGAATGACGAGAACAATCCCCGGAGAAGGGGAACAACGGGGACATAGGACAAACACAAATCTCCAAACACGGTTAGGTACTGGTGCGCGACCGAAGAAATCCGCCTAGTCCTGGTATCGAATCAGGGGCCTCAACATTTCCAGTGGAGCGCTCTACCAACTGAGCTAACCAGGACTTAGACGTCAGTAGAGCAAACGGGTTTTATCAGCTGCCACCAGTCTAACACCAACACGGGTGAAGGCCTGTATTTTTAAGGCTATGATTATAATATAATTAGATGCAAAAGAGGTACAAGTGAGCTGGACAAAAATGACGATAATAATTCCAGGAGAAGGGGAACAATGGGAACAATGGTCCCTACTTCGATACCAGGACCAGGCGGATTTTTTCAGTCGCGCACCAGTCACCTAGTTGAGTTTGGAGTTTTGTGTTTGTTCTTTCTCCCCCTTGTTTATGTGTCCTCTTACTATTATTTATTTTAATTCCCTTCCGGAACAAACCGCGGTTAACCTTCTTGTTTATAAAGAAATGTTTCTAAGAATCATCTCTAAGGAATATGCTTTGAGAGTTCGCGCTGCTTGACTTATTTCGAATTCTTTCCATTATTAGTGATGTCCCCATTATTGTTGTTAAAATACACCATGTCCACTAACTACTTAGTTTCGTCGACCTATCAACCTAGTTTCTTAGCATTATTTTTTTTCTTCTTTCTAATCATCACGTCAAAAAGAATCCACGTCCCCAAGGCCCCCACTTAAGTCAGCCCCCAGTGATTTAAATAAGCCAACAGCTCACCCCCAAGCAGCCGACGAACGCCAAGAGGAACAGCGCTCAAAAAAAGTACCTCCCGCGTTAACGAGCTTCTAATGCTCACCTTGTGGAGCCAGGAACAGGGGTACATTATCGCGAAGCAAATGGCCTCGCGCCATTTATTATCATCTTTTGTTACCATAAAGTGTTTACTGTGTTTGTGTTTAGGAGTGTCCTTCCTCCAGCGAGCGCATGGGGCTCGTCCCAGTAATGGTCCTGTGAGGGACTTGTAGACCAGTCCGGCGGACGCTCGCTCCTTCGCTGGCTGGGGGAGGGTGCAGTTAATGGAAGAATGCCAGGAACACCTTTCGCTTGTCCCTCTTTAACCCCCTTCTTACCTTTTAACTTTGTGTTGTGCTTCGCCTCCCGAAACATCCTTTTTTTCTCCCCCACCGTGTTCTCGTTTTGGGCACCGTCTTTTCCCTCTAGTCGACCACCCCTTTTTTTATGTCCACTTCATGTATTTCTACATTTTTTATAATTTTTTTTTTGTATTTTTATTGGCTCTTTTACGCGTGTTTTCTTTTCGTGGCTGCTGTTTTTCTTTGTTTTATTCTTACTTTTTTATCCTGAAGGTCTTTTACTTCCCTTACAGTTAATTGGTCACCTTGTATTCCAATCTGCCGTCGCAAGCTTCCATGTACTTCGATTTATCTTTTTTTATTTTTATCACCATTTTCCCGTTCGCTTCACTTTGTATACTTTATTTAACATTTCTTGCTTTCTTTCATTTGGATTAATTTCTGCGTGAGTGCGCTTACTTTTGCATTCCTTAAATTGTCAATGTTTTTTTTTTTTGTTTTTGTTTTTCTCACCGTTTCGTTCCAATCATTATGTTCACTTAACGGCAGCGTGTTACTACATTTATCTCCTTTGACTGCTTCCTGAGAAACCCTGTGAACATATGCTGATTTACATAGCGCATTTCCTTCCGGCTGCTATTTCCTCGCACATTCGCTTATGGTATATTGCCAACAATTTAAACTTTCTTTAGTGAATATGAATCACAAATTTAGTGTGGTCTTGAAAATATTTGTTAAAAGCTTTTAAACTAGTGATGTTTGAACGAAAAGTGATATTAATACCAAGAATGAAAATGAGACGAACATTCTGCGTTGCTTTTCTTTTTCATTAAAACATCAGCGGATGTTGTAAGTACCAGATATCGTATGTTTTAACCAGTGTTAGACAAAATACTCGATAAAAGTATTTAAGTTAGGTTACTAAAGACCTGCTTCATAAAGTATTTAAAATACTACTCAAGTTACTTTCACTGTAAAGTATCTTGAGTAGAGTACAAATACTTAGAAATGTATTTCAGTTACTTTTGAAGATACTTCCGCATTCCCTAATTTGTATCGACGTCATTGACAACGACAATTACGCAGCTACGCAAATCTGGGTTACCAGAATGGTTTATTGGCACGCAACAACACAAAACGGAAAAAAAGCATCGTAAGGATATTTTATGCAGTCCGATTAAAGAGCAAAATATTGTCACGAATGATAAATGATGAGGCGGCGAATAACTGAAGAAACTAAACGTTTAATGAGGCGAACTTGTTCCTAAAACAAACTAGAGAAAGGCTAGCGTCGCAGGCGTCGATGTCGGCGAAACAGCAGGATCGACCGTTGGGGCGAGACTGACTCCGGACCGCCACTCGGAGCACCTTTTGTACCCGCGTGGGTTTCCTGGAACATTCAGCGTAGAAAGTTCGGCGCGTAGAACATTCGTAACTCGATCAGATGACAAAATTCTCGAACTTACCAGAATGTCAAGTTGAAGGAATAAATAAAAGGGAAGTCCGCTTTCTGGTATCGAACCCGGAGCGTCCGCGCAAGAGCCAAGCGTGGTAACCATTCGGCCACGCGCTTGCTGGGCAACGCGCGTGGCAATATCACTGATAGATGTTACAAAACATTTCTGGGACAACAAGAAAGAGGTCGCTTTAGCTATTGGGGAGGAGATCAGAACGTGGCACCCCAAGCGGTTGACTTTAGAACTAGATGGATGGGTACAACAAATACAATGGCTCAGCGCTCGGCTGACATTACCGAACGCGGCGTCAGCGTTCGGCTGGAGTTCGTGTTCTCCGGTGAGGGGGAGGAAGGGCTCTTTTGTAACCACTCCGGCCTGCATAAACAATGCAGCATGCACGGTGCCCATGCTCAGCACAAAAGCCCAAGTGGGTCAAGTTCGCATCCTCTGACGACTGCTTTCGGGAGAGATCCGGCACTTAACGTCATTTCACTAATTGTTGGTATTTGTACATTACACTGTGCCCCGCGTTCTATTGAAAAAGATAACATGAACATGCCTGCAAGGCCTGTGGGCATGTGCACAGGCCTCGTGTAGGGTAAACACCGAGGTGTGGGGCTGACAACGGGTCAGAGCGCCTCGCCAATAGTGACATCGCTGAATATCACATCCTGCGGCGCACCTTCGACGCATCGTACAACTACAATCCATATTCCCTATATGGGGAGTTCACTATAAACGAACATGGGACATGGATATGAGTGAATGGATAACAAAGAGAACCCAGATAATAGCCATGGCAGTGGTCGCACCTTCTTCAAGTAGGTTGCGTTCAGAAAAGCACTCAACGTTGGGGGACACTTTGTTGGCATTTTGAGAGGTCATCCAGCTCCTAGTTCGTTTCCTGTACTGTTCTCTGCTTATCAATGTTCGCTTACAGACAGTGTTCGCGAGAGCAATAAGTGCCGGACTGACAACACAAAGAAAAGAAAAAAAAGAAACCTCGACGTTTTGCCTGAGCGTGGTCAAATATACAAAAAGCAAAACAAAAATGTCTACTTTTTTGTGTGTGTCCACTTCTCATTTTCTTCTATTTGTTATTTTCTTGACACTCAAGTCTGCATTGTTCTCGTAGGTCGTCTCCTGGTCTGCGTTGCGCCTCAGGGTGGCATCATTACTTCCGTAAAACCACACCTTTTGTTTCAGGATTTTTTTGGGGGAAACTCTATAGAAACAAAAGGCACCTTTGGGTAGGCGAGGGGAGAACCTTCATTGTACGAACTTTGGGCTGAAATATGAGTCACAGTCGGCAAAAAAAACGATATTTTCACGAGCTCAGTTAAAGTCACCGTAGCTAATCGGAGCTAGAAACAGGAATGTTGCTCGAAAGAATGTTCACGTTTGCCCGTGCCACGCCCACGCCACTTCATACCGAAAAAGTCGGAAAATGGCGGAATGTCAAAAATGTATTTAAGATAATGAGTACAGATACTCGGAATTGTAATTAAGATAGAGTATTAAATACTCTCCATCAAAGGTATTTGCAAGATACCAAGATACTCCAAAAAGTATTTAAGATACAGTATCTTGAGTAGAGTATTTGAGATAGGCACAAGTCTGGTTTTAACGCTTACAAGCCTAATGAGACGCTTATTTACGTGACAGACTCATATATATGTGCTTTCCACAGATAGTTGAGTCCCGGGGCTAGCCTTTCCATTGTCTTCACAATAATCCTGCATTGTCACGTCTGTGTTCAAAAAACTTTCATTGTAAGGAGCCACTCTCACTACACTTAGTGAATAAGTTTTATTTGTTTCTAGTGATTTAATGTCCCCCGAAACGCATAACTGTGTGAGAAATGCGCACGTTTAAAGGCCTTGATGTATACATACATATTAATTTCTACAAGCTTCCTCATTCGTTCCTCAATTTTAAATAACATCTATCGTTTGTTCGCCTTCTAAATTTTTTTGTTTGTTTTACTTCGCGCTTTACCATGCTATCCTTCACATAACATTTTTCAATCATCCTATTGTCTTTATAAAGTTGCCTACCTATACCAAATTTTCTAAGTATTTTCCTTTAATTTGTTCCCCTCATAATGTCGTTTATTTTTTTGCTTCAGCTTCGTCCCCTGTAAGGTGTAATGAGAAGAAAAATAGATTCTGCAAGACGTTAATAACAAATACCAGGAATGTAAGAAAACACATTTATAGAAGGCTCAACTCTTTCAAAGGCTTCTTTTAAGACTTCTATGTTTT
Source organism: Ixodes persulcatus (assembly GCA_013358835.2). Taxonomy (NCBI): domain Eukaryota; kingdom Metazoa; phylum Arthropoda; class Arachnida; order Ixodida; family Ixodidae; genus Ixodes; species Ixodes persulcatus. Next base: position 8,630 of record JABSTQ010003573.1, read on the forward strand.
CAGTTAGACTGTCTCATTTGTCTTCTTTTTCCCCTCACGTTAGTATTTCCATCCCTCGGGATACTCCCTTCAAGTTCTCATATCTTTATCTCTCCCGTCGATCCTCTTTCTTCTATCAAAATTTGTATCCATTTTTTGCTTCGAGTGGTCAAACTTTCTCGAGTCGTAAGAGGCGCGTACTTCTGTCTTATAATATTATCTTTACATATTTTAGTTCTCCAATTTGCTGACCCCTTCTTTCTTTCCTAACTTATACTGAACTCCTGAGTTCCCTGTTCTAACTCTCTTCGTTGACATATTTTAAAATGTCTTTAGTTTTACATATATTTTCTTCAAATCTAACTCTCCGTCATTTACCGTCTTTTTTTCAATCTTTTTTTTTATATTGCAACCTTCTTTCCAGACGTTCAAAAGCTTTAATTCCCAATCAACTAAATTCAATTTTGTTTCAGTATACCAGTCAATTCTAGTCTTTTCTCTTACAATAGTTTCATGCGCCACAATATTTTGTGTCATCCATCGGTTGTTCCTATAACCACTAAATAGGGCACGCGTAGTATAACATACTACTAAAATGATAATGTTAAGTCTATAGGTGCAGTGTTGCCATCTTTTGTCAAGTTTTGCATACTTGCACTACAAAAAGAGTAGGAGGCGCTTTCTCTCTCTTCACTTGATAAAAATACCACAAAAACTATTTTCAATACACCTCGGAATAATGGAAACAAAATAACATTTTCCCCATGAATATTTTTATGCTATTCCGATAATTCCTCCCGGGCTTTGCCATCTTTGCTTATTGGGCAGTGAAAAGCGTTCTGAACATACGCAATAGCTCGCCTTTGCGAAATACCAGAAGTCGCACCTGCGTCCACGGCCCAGTGACTCTGCTTTTCTCGCTCGGGTATTAAGCGTTGAAAAGGTCCAGGAAAGAACGTTTTTGTTCGAGATGGTATAGCAAACTAATTGTGTTGTGTGCATGTTTAAACTGCAGGGAAGTTAATCATCTTCACAGACCGTCCGGCGTCTCGGCTATAGATGAGAAATGTAGCCGATGCTGTGTCTTTAACGTGCACCACGCAGTGTAGTGACACGCGACTGCAGTTCGGTACGCACTGCCCGTCCACATCGAAAGGGGCGGAGCTGGGGATTGAACCCCGAATTCCTGGGTTCTAGAAGCGCGAGTTTTATAGCGTGAGCTACACTGGCCGAGGTTGAGCAGTTTCGCGTGGCCCCTGGAGAGCCGTGCTGCGCATGCGCGAGGAGCAGTGACGTCACACGGCGCACAGCTGGCACAAAAAAAGTCAAATTTGGGGGTTTTACGTGCCAAACCAAAGACGGGCATCTGGCACGCCCCAGCGGAGGACTGAGGATTAATTTGGACCACCTGGGGATCTTTGGACGTGCAACCCAAAGCTCGGTTACACGGCGCCTCCTCCGCAATAAGCCTCCGTCAGATTGCGGGCACCTCGGCCGGGATTCGAACCCGCCACATGGGGATCCGAAGGGAAGGGGTCTCGCCTCGGATCCACCGAGGCGCCTGCACAGCTGGCGCGCTGGAGCCGCCGCCACCGCGCGCGCCTCGGTGGTCTGCGCATTTCAGAGGAGTGACGTTATAGCCGCGGCAGACGCACTGGCGCCGCCGCGTGCCCAGCTGCGCGCCTCCGTTGCGCAGTAGCCAAGTCTGACGCTGCACCGGAGACGCTTGATAGGGCCTCTCATTTTGTGCGCATGCGCAGAGGTATCAGGGGGGGTATACATATAGCGGGGCGTTTGCCAGTGTGGTATAGCCATGGAGAAGGAGAGCGAAATTGCTGCTCAGCGGCGCAGAAGAGCGGACAAGCTTAACTCATCGGACCCCGAAGTAGTCGCATAATGCGTATACCGTGTGTGTGTCATTGAAGCAGCAGTAAGCATGATAATCAAGCTAATCCTAGACAACCAGGAAAGCTAAGAATAACCAACTGAACCTAAGCTCACGCTACGTATATTCTGGCATAGTCGAGCTAAGCCACTGCAATTTTTTCGCTTCACGTCTGCTCCATGCTGCGGTGCGCCAACACGCTCGTCCACCGATCCGCCGAGAACATGACAAGACAACGACGCAGACATAAGCAACGCTTTAGTACAATTCTGACTCCAAACAACAACCCCCCGCTACACCTTTTCAGGTGGAGGACATTAGGCCTAAATGGCCAGGCTCCTTCTCAATCCATTTATTTCACTCCATGTAGAAATGCGGCCATGCCTTTTCGTGTGTAGGTGAACGGAATGGGCATGTTCTGCCGGACAAAGTGGTCGTAGTAATTAGCCGCACCTAGAAAGGCTAAATGTCAGAGAGAGAGCAACTCGGACCATGGGGAGCGTTAGCAGCGTAATGGTGGACGTACTTCATGTTCAGATTGGTCGCAAGTGCGCATGCACTAACTTTTCGCCTGTCGATGAGGAAAGCAGGAAGGGAGGCGGAGAATTTTGCGGACGATTAAAACTTTCTTCACCTGCTCGGAGCTGGTATTATCGCGAACGCGGCCCATAAACCACGTAACTTTGGTCGAGAAGGTGAAGAAACAAACGAACAAAAAAAAAACCTCTGAACTCTGGGCACACTGGCCACACCGCGATGGGAATTTAACGAACCCGGCAAAGGAAATGCATTACCGGGGAAGAGAACCGCTCCATCAAACGGTCGAGTAATTCCCGGCTGAGGCGAGAATCGACGAAAGGGGATCTTAATTGCAGAACTCGTTCACGCGAAAGGAATGCCTCACGCTGCGAAGACTGTTAATGAGCTGGGATAGTATTAGCCCGAGTTATTCTTAAAACATCATTCGTCACCCATCGACTATAGAGAAAGAGAGAGATAGACTCCAGCGTTGGCAAGGTCGTCTCGTTTGCTCTTCGAGGGCAAAGCGCCAGTCTACGCATCCCCAGATGGCGGGTTCCAATCCCAGCCCAGGTGCACTCAGTATGACGGAGGCGTAATGCGGAGATGGCGCCCTCGTAACTGCGATTACCGATGGACATCAAAAGATCCCCGGGTGTTCGAAATGTTGTGTGCAGTCGGCAGGTGTGTTTCAAAAGATCCCCGGGTGTTGGAACTCCTAACATCAACACCGAAAGAAATCCGATTCTTTTTTCAGCGTGTAATTTGATGACTTTGATCGAGCATGGTTCTAGTGTCCTGACGTATGTATAGTTATTATCTCTGTTCGCCATAAGCTTAAAATTTATCATAACGTATATAACAGTGCTCAATCATGCCCTCTATATCTCTGAATATGTGTGCTTTTGTTGTGATAATCATAACGTTTTATTGAATTGTTGGAGTTGAATTCGCTCTATTCTGCAATGTCATATTTTTAATTGCCGATCTGGTACATTTCGTTATCTTTGTTACCTGAGCTTGTTTTTTTTTTTTTTTCTTTTCTTTTTATTTTGTGTTCTTTGTGAGCTGCCACTGCTGCTGATTGTAGGGAGGGGGCCAAGGACTCGTCAAGCTGCATTTATGCAGCTTTTTTCCTCTGTCTTCTGCATCAAGGATGTGATAGAGAAATAAACGTTCATTATTATTATTATTATTATTATTATTATTATTATTATTATTATTATTATTTACAAGATGGCGCCGAGTGAGGACGCATGCTGCATCTGCTCCCGCGTCTTCTACGGCAGACAGCCGCGACTCCGCTGCTCAGCGTGCAAGCACCGTGTCCACCAGAGGTGCCTCACGCTCGCGACGGAAGAACTGACACGTCTGACGAGTGGGGTGTGCGTCTTCACCTGCGACCACTGCAACGGCTCCGAAGCTGCTAGGCCTACCGACGAGGACGCTAGGCCTAGTGAGGAGACCGACGCCGACAACGGTGAGCTGGACGAGGGCGACGGCCGCGGGAAGAACAGTACCCCCTCGCCCATTCTGTCGTTCGCCGCACGCGCCCGGAATGCAGCTTCCCAGGAAGATGACCTTGGGCTGCCGGGACGGCTCCTGCATGGTCTCCTTCTCGACGCCTTGGAGGGGATCTCTTTTCTGACGGACCAGGTTGCCTCCCTTGGGGAAGAAAACAAGCGCCTCAGGGCTGAGACAACGAGGGTGTCCGAACGACAGGCGACGCTCGTCTGCTCCGTGCGGGACGAGGTGAGGGCGTGCCGCGCCGAAATCGTGGGCTGGAGGAGAGCAGCCGGCGGCGCTGCCCCGGCCCCCTCCAACGTGCCTGCCCTGATACTGAGGAATGGGAGTGACGCACCGTCTGCGCATCTGCTGACCCCACCGCCTGGGCGGGTTCTTCCACCCGGCCTGTCTGAAGTGCCGCCAGCCGGAAATCTCACCCGATGGGGATCGGCGGGATCGTCGTCGGGTGGGGCTCCGGCATCTCTCGGTTCTGTGCGCGATCACCGCGTTAATCTGACTGCCTCCCAAGATGGTGCACGTGACGGGCGAGTGGCACGTCTGGAGCCGATGCTTCCGCGTTCGAAGGCTCGCACCGCTGCTTTCACCGGGGCATCCGAGACCACCAAGCTGTGTGTTGCTTCGCCGTCAACGAGTCTGAGAGCGCTGTTTTTTACGAAGCTGGCGCCGGATATCATCTGCGAGGACGTCTCTTCGCACCTGTCCTCCGTCGGAATCGACAAAGTGGAGTGCCGTCGTCTAAAGACCCGGTTCGACACTTACGCCTCCTTTCATGTGGCCGTGACTGCGGAGGATTTTGAGAAACTTTCTGATCCATCTGTGTGGCCTAAATCCTGCCTTTTTAAACATTTCAGAGGAACCCTTCGGAGAGACATGCTCCATGCTTCAGAGGGACCTCCCACGACCGGTAACAAGTGATGCCTGACGTAGATTTATTCTATCAAAACGTCCGCGGCTTACGCACAAAAACCGAATGCTTTTTTTCTAACGTTACCCTATCCAATTATTCTATATTTTGTCTAACGGAAACTTGGTTATGCTGTGACATTGGGTCCTCCGATTACTTTCCACCTTCTTTTGTGGTGCACCGGCGTGACCGCGACTTGTCCACGCGTGATACAACTGGAGGCGGCGTGTTAATGGCCGTTGACAGGCGTTTCCGCTCGAAAAGACGCGAAGATTTAGAAAAGTTTCCCGAGAGTTTATGGGTAGAAATTGAGTGTGCAAAGAAGGTACGCCTTTTTGTTGGCCTATTTTACCTGCCTCCGCAAACGACGCCCGACGACTTTCGCACTTGTCTCGCTGGCATAGAGAACACCGTTAACGAGTTACACGGGTGTAATATCTTAGTGTTAGGTGATTTTAATGCTCCAGGCATCAACTGGACGCAGTTTAACGTTTCTACTGACAACTTTTATTGCAAGCAGAAAGGCAACGACCTCCTAAACTTTGTTTCTTTTTTAGATCTGGCACAACACAGCGATATTTTGAACCACCAGGGTAATGCCTTAGATTTATGCCTCTCCAACATGGACTGTGTGCGTGTAGCCCGAAGTGAAGTTCCTATGGTTCCTCTGGATAAGTATCATCCTGCCCTTGATCTAGTGCTTTCTTTTGTTGATTCCTCGATTCGCGCTCCTATTGTGGCTTCTCCTCCACGCATCTTATACAATTTTTCATTAGGAGACTACATCGGGATGTTCCACCACCTCTCGAGTGTTGATTGGTCTCCGGTCTTGGAATCCTCTGATGTAAATGAGCAGGTAGCTCTCTTTACGAGATTAATTCAAGAGGCCATCGACAGATTCATCCCATTACGATCTTTAAAGAAACCTCGCTTTCTTAGTTGGTTTTCTAATGAACTAAAAACGCTACTGAAAAGAAAGAACTTTTTTCACAGAAAGTTTAAGAAAAGTGGCCTTTTAAAGTGGGAGGTAGAATTCAAGAGCTGCAGAAAGCAATGTAAGACGGTCCTAGATCGCGACCGCCAGGCTCATCGTTGCTCATTGGAATCAGATCTTGTCAATAATCCGAAGAAATTCTGGAGGTACATTAATTCACGCTCTGGGAGGCATATCGAGTCGAAGATTGTCCTGGATAATCACGAGAGCGACTTGAAGTCCGTGCCTGAGTTATTCGCTGAGCATTTTAGGTCAGTGTACAGGGATAGTACGCTGCGTTCTGCACCTGCTCTGCCTCACTTAGATGGGTTTGGTGAGTTGTTAAGTTGCATTAATGTCGATGAGGAGTGCGTCCGGTCCTGTATTAAAACAATGAGAGCAACATTATCAGTAGGGCCCGACAGCATTCCCTCAGCGATTCTCAAAACTTATCACGACATATTCACGCCGGTACTGTGCTCTATATTTAACAACTCGTTAAGGTTGGGAACCTTTCCTGAAACGTGGAAGGTCGCTGCTGTTGTTCCGGTCTTAAAGTCGGGGAAAAAAGGTGATATCTGTAACTATAGACCTATTTCTCTTCTCTCTCCATTTTCCAAGCTCTTTGAAATGGTCGTCCATCAATTCCTGTCTTTCAAATTTCGAAACTTAGCAATTCCCAATCAACACGGTTTTATGAGCGGGAGATCAACTACTACTAATCTTGTTAGCTTTATGTCTGCCGCATCTCGTGTGATATGTAACAGAGGTCAATTAGACGTTGTCTACTTTGACTTAAGCAAGGCTTTTGACGTAGTCAATCACATTATTCTTTTATCCAAACTTTCCTCCTATGGAGTATGTGGCTCAGTACACGACTGGTTAAGAAGCTATTTGTCGGAGAGAGAGGCGTATGTCCGGGTCAACAACATGAACTCTTCGTTATACAAGGCTCGCTCTGGCGTTCCTCAGGGATCTGTTTTAGGACCAGCCTTCTGTTCACAATTTTCGTAAATGACGTCTCTTTTGCTGTTTTAAATTCTTCATTCCTGCAATATGCTGACGATATAAAAATTTATCGAGAAATAGTTACTGAACATGATTGTGCTAAGCTCCAGGAAGATGCATGTTCTTTCTACCGATGGTGCTCTGAAAACGACCTTTTCTTGAACCCGTCCAAAACCAAGGTCATGACGCTCTCTCGGAAAACTCACAATATCTTTTTTGCATATAATATTCAAGGAGAGACTTTGTCTCGAGTAAGTGTAATAAAATATCTCGGAGTCATGGTTGATTCTGGGTTGCGTTTCTCTGATCATGTTGGTAGGGTGGTTAACTCGTCATTGCTAATGTTGGGCGTTGCCTCTCGTTTAACCAGGGAGTTTGAAAACCCGACTGCTTTTATCACGTTATACTGTTCGCTATCCAGGTCGCAGTTAGAATATGTCTCAGTTGTCTGGAATAGAATTTCTAAAAGTCACCCCTTGGTGATCGAACGTGTGCAAAGAAAGTTTGTTTCTATCTTTAAACATCGCTACATAAAGGAGGATGTTCACTGCTTAACGTATGAGTATGTGTTAAAGCGTGTTGGTTTGCTTAGCTTGCACCGGCGTCGGGAGAACGCGGACTTACTATTTTTGTTTAAAACGCTGCATGGACTCATCAATTCCCCGAGCCTGTTATCGGAACTGTGCCTTAGGGTCCCACGTGTGCCTACTCGTCTTCGGTCATCTTTTTATGTGTCTAGAACGTTTAGTCCGGTAAACCCAATTGTGAGAATGACACAGCGTTTGAATTATTACTCTGAAAGACTTGATATTTTCCACCCTTGCTACAGGACGTTTGTCCTTTCTATTAAAAACTTGCCCGTGCAGGATGAGCATTGCTGAATGGCTCTGTTATGTCTGAATTTCGTCATCTCCATGCCGTTCATTCTGGTGGTGCACTTGTTGTCCTACGGTCTTGTGTTCCGTTTTTACTGTTACTGCCTCGTTTTTATTTTATTCTACTAATTACTCGTGCACTACCTATTATTATGCTTAAAAATGTATCTTCTTTCCTGCGGAGATGTGTATAATGTTTTTTTTTTTGTTTTGTTTTTTTATCCACCACTGTACCAGCACCAAGACCTCAGGGTTGTTCCTGGGCACTGTATAATAAAGATTGATTGATTGATTGATTGATTGATTGATTGATTGATTGATTGATTATTATTAATTCTCAGTCCTCCGCTGGCCCATGCCATATGCCCCGGTTTGGTTCTGCACGTAAAACCCTTTAATTTGTTTGCTCCCGTCTATGGTTCAGCACACGCAGGAAGTGTTCGCTGTAAGCGCAAAAATGCGATTTTAGGCTGAATTTTATTCGAAAATCGTTACAATCGTGTGTTTCAAAAAAAAAAAAAAGGTGACACGCGGGTTAAGGCAACATAACGCATACATAGCCCACAGGTTGTGTGTAAGCATACAAGGAATATAGAACCAAGCTTAGTCTAAATTGTTCATACTTCTTATTAATTAACGAGATTAACGGAGCGGCGCAGAGCGAATCAAACCCCGAACCGTGCAATCCGCAAACCGACGTCTTTTCTTGACTCCATAGAAAGGAGGCGAACGGGAGAGCAATCAGCTGGACTCTAGCAGGACTCAAGGGATCCTGGGAAAGAAGGAGTCTGTCGGCACGTGCAACTCGCATCCGAACGGCATAGTGCAGCTGCCCACGTGGTCTAATGGCGTAAAATGTGCGGACTAAAGCTAAACTTCCCTCGATTATTGCGAGTCAAACGAGTGTGTCGTGCGAGCAATGCATACGAAACCAACTAAAGCATTCCTTAAACAAATCGCTACGAATCAAAACGCAGGTATCATGCATGCACGACACATTATGTAGTTAAACTAGCGTTGCCATATTTTGAAGGAAGACCAACCTACACTGTGTAAATCCGAATGTCTAATTTGGTTTGGTTTGGAGACATTCTGCGCTCTCGGGGTTTGTCAGATTGTTGTAAGATAGGTTTCAGCAGATTTGACACCAGCGGAATTAGGAGCTCATTTCCAGCGCGTATAGACGCATGCGCGGGGTTCATATTCCTCAATAGAGGACTAATGCGCATGGCCGCAACATCTTCCACAGCCCAGTGGACAAAGATGGCAGTGCACAGAGAACAATTAGTCGAATTGTCTTAAATGCTCAACTTGGGCTCCCATTTTTCACATTGTAATACAATTTGTAGAGGAAACGTGGACGACTCAATTCTCAACATAACGGGTAATTAATTATTTTCAGGGAGCTAAATGTACTCCCCTTTGCGGACAAAGGTACAGTAATATTTTTTTTAAAAAACGTAATAAGAATCGCGGTGTATTTCTCGACTATAAATTACTACAGGGTCAATAAATCTTTCTTTAAAAAAACGTGTTCCTGTTGTCATCGCGGTAAACCTTGGGCACACGAAATCGGCCAAGCAAAACCTGAATTCTTGTTAGGGAAATATTTTTTTGTTGTTGTCGTGCCGCGCTGCAAAAAACAGCAATGCGCTTGGCCCACGCATGTCGCCATTCTTCATCCTGACATTTCGGTGGCGCTCGGTCTCGGAAGTCATTAATGGTAATAAAAAAAACTACAAACGGCACAAAACTTCCCACCGACTCTGCAGGCGTAGTTGTTCTCAATTATTCAGGGCAGGTCAGCGTAGCGATGATTGTTTGGTTTTTGTTACGACACTATAGAGCGTAGCGATGATTGTTTGTTTTTTGTTACGACACTATACAGCGTAGCGATAATTGTTTGGTTTTTGTTACGACACTATACAGCGTAGTGATGATTGTTTGGTTTTTGTTACGACACTATAGAGAGTAGTGATGATTGTTTGGTTTTTGGTGCGACACTATAAAACAACTGAATTGAATATAATGCTATCGGATATTTCCTGAAACGAATGGAAACGATTCCAGATAAGATTGTGGTCAGGCGGCTTGACAAAATGGTCCGCCATGTACTGATGTCCTGCGCAGCTGTCTATGAGCATTTATAAACCTGCATTTTCGAGGAAGTAAATGAAGGGCACTAACCTAGGCCTTTTCAAAAGAAGACCCTTCACCATGACATCCACAGATCTTGTTTCTTTTTTTCAGAAATAGTTCCGTGTGTGCGGGAGTTCTGCTCTCACCTTGTGACGGAAGCTCTTATGAAAGCACTGTTTGTGAAAAAAATGATACACTTGACTTGATGTGACTTTGCTTTCAAAGTCCTACAATGCATGGAATTGGGTATTTAGGAGGCGATCATTTGAATTCGTCCAAAATATACCTAACAGTTGTTTCGGAACTCAAAACGCACATCGGATGACGCCACTTAAAAATAAGGTATGAACTTTGGGAAAATTTATAAGAGCAGAAATGCTTTTATACCATACAAAAAACCTGTTTTTCCCGACTTAAAAAAATAATAATAATGAATCGTTTTTCTCCCCTTCTTGACGAGCGCTCCTGACACGGAATCTAACTCTCTAAACAAGAAAAAACAAGCTTAAAAGGTCTGCACATAAAAGGCTCGAACTTTCACCGAATGTGGACTGAGCACGTCAAATTACCGTCTGAAATTTTAAGGCGTGGGTTTTTCCTTCTTAAAATAACGAGCACTATACTTGCCGAAATCGACGTCGGACGCGTGCGCGCAGGTGACCGAATTTTCAGTTCGAGGAATACACCTGGCAAGCGTGCAATTGCGCGCGCTGCCCACACAAGCAACACACGCTTGGCGTCCAAAAGATCCTAGTATGACGTAACGACTGGTTGGAGCCATTTCAAGTTTTCTCGTGTTTAGTTACATTTTCGTCGAAAATTAATGTGGTATTCAAATTCCCGGAATAAAACTACTCTGGAATTCACCTATAACTCGTTTTGTTTCAAGAACCTCTGCAGGTTTCCTTTACAGCCCTGAAAAGGTTTCTGAGATCGCTTGAATATAATGATAACTCACTCTGCGGGCTCCGAGAAACCTAGAAATTCAAACATCGTCGTCAATCGTGGCCGATTTCTCTCTCTTAAAGAGGCAATGAAAGACAGCAACACGCCGACGTAATATCAGGCAATAGGAGGAGCATTGTTCCGGCAGTCAGGACGACACGTGACCAATGCAAACGCGACATTTCGTGGAGATTGCAAACAATTATATTACGAAATGTGTATGCCTTTGAAGATGATAAAAGCAATTAACAGTACGAGACCAATGCTAGTTTTTCTACTAAGACTACGAGCTGGGGTAGGTGGTACAACTCGCAAGACTCAACTAGCCCAAGTCATTCGTAATCCACATCAATAATTTCTAGTACGTTAATTGATCTCATTTGGGAACATAATACTGCAATAATCGTCTCAAAAACAAAGCACTATGTTTTTTCTGTTTTTTTTTTTTTTGTCGTCTTTTGCAGCAGTAAAGTCTGGTTCACACACCTGCGTTGGTTAAGTTCGCATGCAACTGAAACGACAAAAGTCACCGAGACAAGTGTTCGCCGCACACAGCATGACAAGCGATGCAAGGGGTAGCTTCGCGAAGCAATCCACGTGTCACGCTTTGTTGCGGTGTTTTGGTCGTTACAGTCCTTTCGATTGCATGCGAACCCAACCGTTGCCTATGTGTTAACCAGCCTCTGCCCGGTCGTCTGCTGGTCAGCTCTCGAGCGAACGCTTGCTGGACTGAATCAACGTACTTTTTCGCACAGATTTGGTCTGCGACGCAGGTGAATTCCAAGGCTGCTTTGCGATCCGTCATCATCTTCGAGTACACACTTTTTTTTTTATCATCCCTAAAAGTAAGAACTTGCCCAAGTCCGGGCTGTCCGGGCTGTTCCGGGCGAGGAGCCGCGCTCACACGAGATATCACTCCGCGGGTCGACCGGTCGGACACGCGAATATCCTTCGCTCGCTATTGGCTGAAAGTGGCCCTGGTTTCGAAACATGCTTCTTCCATCGCCCGAGCTGACCTCGGTGTGTTAAAATATTTGACTGATTTTTAGAGCGCAGCTCTTAGGCGCCCGTTTCCGGCTTGAGCGGCGTCGGCGTCGGCGTAACCGCGCGGTGCATGACGGGTAAATTTCCCCGCTAAATTTAGCGGAAAACTTTCCACACTATATTTAGCGGAAAATCTTTCCTTAAATGAGAGGCGAGCAGGAGAGGAGGACGGGCATAGCCCCCTCTCCGTACCTTCCCCTCCTCCTCCTCAAGAGCTGCGCTCTAATTCGGCGTTACAGGGAGTTGTAGACGGCTTTCATTCTTTGTTTTTTTAGCAGGGAGGTCGGCCGCGTATCGTCATGATTTAGGTATTTCTAGGATGCTTAGAGCCAGCAGAGTGAGTTAAGACAATACCTAGCCGATCTCGAAAATCTTCTTAGGGCACCTTTAATAAAGACCGGGTGGGACCAACCATGATCACGCTTCCTGCTTAGTAATTCTTTCTCTGTCATTCTTATCGGCTAATGTCGCAATCTCATACCCTGCGGAGCGATAATGATATGCGAGCGACTCGCCATGCCCTGCTTTTGTTAAGTTTCTCTTAAGTTGTTTCTGATTTAAGGCCCGAAATGCTTTTTAATGCTACCCGTCATGTGACGTCAGGTGACCTCACGTGAGTTATACGCCTCGGGGAAATTGATGGCTCGTGACTGATACGTCAACTCAGTTTCCCCGCTAAATTTAGCTCGAAAATTCACGTCTTGTGGACCAAACATTAGATCAGTTTCGACGATAAATTTAGCGAGAAATTGACGTCACGTGAGCTATACAGAAAATTCAGTTTCCGTTGAATTTAGTGAAACATTTACGTCTTGAGACCCGGGCACTGATCTAGTTTCCCCGCTAAATTTAGCGGGGGGAAATCGACGTCTCGCGACCCGACGTCCCGTGATCGATACACTCAAATAGTTTACCCGCTAAATTTAGCAGGAAAATATGTGCGACGTGACTAACCAGTTCCTTGTAATGCATATCATGAATTATAAGACTTTGAAGGCGATTGAAGGTCGCTCCAAATTGTTTTATTGCTTCCGTGGTGCTGCAAGTATATGTATATGTATACATAATAAGTATCTTCCAGCACCACTCTTTCTGGACGTTTTTATAGTTTTCTTTTTCCGCAACCCGTTCCCCAGCAGATGTTCAACTTCGAGCGTATCACGGAGTGTTCATAATTTTGTTGTTACGACGAGTCCTCGGCGTCTCGAAAGGGTGTCACCCTAGGGCTGAAATCTTTTATCTTGGGAGGCATCGTTAATCATATTCTTTGTCTATCGCACACTATCTATTTCTCTCTCCCTCTTTCTTTCATTTTATCTTTTGATACTTCTCGAGGGCAGCATGTCGAGACTCTCAAAACCCAACAAGGCCAATTAGTCATGGCTACTGAGTTGCGCGCCACGGGAGGTAATTCATTGTTGAATGGCGACCGCAAGACACTACATTGATTTCGTTTTCGCTTTTTAGCCATTTTAACGGCGTCCATTACTCGTGGTGTGCTTGAGGTTTGATTTATGGACGGTAAACTTTCTTTCAACTATTTGCACTTTTCATTGATTTTGATGACGGCCGCCCACTAAGCCAATATTGGACGTTAATTATGCTTGCGTGATGGTGTATCCTGCGCAATTCACCGCGCTTCATTGCAAAATTTGAAATCTTTTTGGCGATAGAGATGACTTATCAAATTGGAAAAACAGATGTCGGTGGCGTCTTTGATACTTAGTTTATTATCTTTATTCTCAACACTCTTTAGGGCCCTGGTTTTCAGAAATATCAGGCAGCCTCTTGCCGTGTTTACGAAACTGGGGAGTCCCCTGTCAGGTGGGAAAGTTAGTCATTTCTATAGAAGGTCTTTAGTGTGATTGACAGGTGTTGCGCGCACTCATTGGCCGACGGCTCAAATGTAATTCGATAGACATGACATTTGACTCTCTCTTATGGCAGCAGTGAAAAGCTGAACTCACTTACATTTCATAAAATATGTTAATCCGTTTTGTATCTAGCTCACTTAGTCTCTTAATTCGATGCAATCACTCATTCGGCAGCAACGAAGCATTTTACGCACCACGTGGTCGAGAATAGCGTAGTCTTCACTGAGATCAAACACCGTCAAAACTACTTATGCAATTGCGTTGCGTTTATTGCCTAATTTGCTTTGAACACGACTCAGACTAGTGTCTTTATCGTTCCCTCAAATGTGGTGCTTCGATTTACGCTTAATGACGCCAGAGAAGTGTCATGTCTGCGGCAGTCCTGGCGGTGGTACAGCTTCGAACTGAGGAAAAGCTTAAACTGCTTTCCGGGAAAGACAAGCAAAACCATAAAGTTCTTTTTTTTTTTTTTCACTATCAAAAAACATGCAGGTTTTCTGGTTTTATGTTTTATGCATTTTTGTGCATAAAATAGGTGTTTATTTAGCTTGAATAAAATCATTTGTTCTTACATGCAAGTCAAAGCAACGCACCCACGTGGTTTCTTCCTGTACCGTGATTGGACTTGACGCTCCGTGACTTCGGATGCAGTTCATGGCTGGATGAAACAAAATATTAGCGGCGAAATATCTCGATCACGACGGTTTTATTTGCTGACGTCATGACCAGGATCATTTCCCTCCGTGACGTCACGAAGGGAAATTGAGAAGAGTAGTTGTTGGGTGGATGGTGTTCGGGAAACTTGTAATGACCGAGTTCCACTAGAGCGACAAAAAGAAACAACCGACGTTGACAAGCTCCAAACGTGTTCAGCATGCACTCGAATGTACTTTTGGCAGGCTTGCAGCCCCTCTGTGCTCAAGAAATAAGCGCGAGCGATTGCAAGCCTGCCAAAGATACTTCCGCGTGCATACTGTACTTGTTTGAAGCTTGTCGGTATCGGTTGTTTCTGTTTGTCACCCTAGTAGTACTCGGACATAAGTGAAAACAAAAAATGGACACAAACAAGAGGACATGGGCAAATGCTTGGTGGTGTCCCGGTGTCCGTCTTTGTTTGCACTTACAAGGGGGTTTGAGTACCTAACGTGAGTTGTAAACGACAAGTTCAATGGCTTGCGCAAAATCTCAGAACCTCCACAATGAAAGCTCCGAGTGATTGTATTCTTAAACCAAAACCGTCAAATGTTGACCGCCCTGACATTACTATTACTTCCATCAGTAAGATCGAAATTACTTCTTCAGACGTCGCACAAAGCATTTGGCTGATGAAGGCAGGCCGACCACAGCGACGTTTTTGGTCATCCATCTGTCGCCTATAGAAACAACTTAGCCGCAGGTACAATGGGTTCGGTGCACGGCACAACGCAACGGTACCTTCTCTGTTTTGTGTGTTGAGTTTTCTCTCTCTAGTCCCGGTCAAAAAAGTTACAAAACACTCGGAAGGCTCGAAAGAGAGTATCTAGGATTCGGAATCAAAGCAGCCGCGCGTGTCGGACATTGAAAAGACGTCCCCCGTCCCTAAGACCGGTCGTCTTTTTTCGTCCCCAACCGACTTCAAATTCCTTTGGGGAAAAGGAGTCAATAGAAATCCTGTTACAGTCCCTATATCACGCTTCTCTAAATATACACGTGAGATTATAAGCGGAGTGAGTGTGACGGTGTCGGAGTTTCTGGTGCTCGAATATATGCGACAGCTAACAGATGCGGCTTCGATAGCTAAAGATTGTGTTGTTTGAGTGCGTTGCGATTCAAAATGTGGCAGCCGGTTTACTTAGAAAGAAAAAAACTTGTTTTTCGAAATCACTGCGCCCCGTCTCATGGTTATGCGGAAGAAAAGTTCGTCCGCTTCTTGCGCAGGGGTTGCGGCGACGTCAGAACGCTGAGCTCTGATTGGCTTGATGGAAAAAATACTGGGTCGCCGCGACCCACTATCTGAGCGTCGTCTGCTATTCAACAGCTGTCTTACCTTTACGAGCGAGCTCGACTTCCTTCGCCTTTCAGAGAGGGCATACGAAATAACTCGAGCGGTATGACGTGCCTTTGTCTAACAAATAGGAGACACGTATCAAGGAGCGAAGCGAAAGGACTCACGGGCGAGGTGGCCGACGCGCCGAGGTTTGTTTGCTAACAAGCGAGAAGGAGGGTGGTTAGCGTCTGCAAGTTTCCTCTTTTCGTGTGAGGCGAGACTCCTCACTCTTCAACGGCGTCGGTGGGTTGGCGCGGTTGGCGCAGTTTACATCGTCTACTTTACGTCTGCTAATCAAAGCGATGGACTGTTTTACCTTTCCTGCGTCTGTCGGAGATTCACCGCTTTTTCACAGACAAGAAGGCGGCCTTCGAAAAAGCCGAAAAAAAATACCTTAAAAAATATGTCTTTTCTTTTAGGGTGAGGGATTTCACTCTAGCAGCGAATGTACAGATGTCGTTTAAGAATTGCAGCTACGCGGTAAACATGACGCTCTCCGATAAAGGTGACATTTTAAAGAGTCACTGTGAGTGCCCTTGCGGGGCCGCAAAGTGCAGCCACGTGGTGGCTACCGCACTTTACGCGGCTATAAATGGACTGTTCAGGACGGACCTTTCACAGCAGTGGCTGCAACGCCCCAAGGGCAGCATGCCGCGGCAAGTCGCTCGCTCAAGTAAGTAAAAACCATAGTTCATCGCTATGTTAAAACGTTTAGTTGCACGAGCTTCGTGAATGGTACCTCGCGTTTGACGAGTTCTTCAAAGATAATCAGCTAACGACAGATGACAGCCGATGTAGTGACTGAAAATAAACAAATGCGGCTGTGCGATCGCTACTGTGAGCACATCATAGCCCAAAAGTGCTCGATCGCTGCTTGTTGTCACATTTTCCTCGCGCGACTAAAAGGCTATTGTCAATTAGCGTATTCGGGTATGTATGTTTGGCATAAACCTAAGTCGTAAAAGTCTAAAAAGCTGTGCTAATCCGTTGAAGAGAATCCAACCAAGATCGATCGAGCCACCCAAGCGGCGTCGAGCGTATCGTGAAAGTTATGTCGTAGACTCGTTGACACCAAGAAGTAATTATTGTTTTTATTTCTGGCAAAATTTCATGGAAACTTATTTTTCTATGCCCTGTTATTTAAACGGACGAACATTCGATGGACTTCAATTAGCCCTCTGTATTTGCTCAAGCCACTTTTTTCTAAGCTTTCTGTCTTAACAGACAGGGAGAAAAACACGCTGCTTCCTTCAGTGCAGCGCGAGTGCGGCCTCCGACATCTAAGGGCATCACAGACCTGTTATTGCTCTGTTTCGTGCGGCTAGGAGCCGCTTGTCCCTCTAAGAAGGGTGCAAGGTGCAGAAAACCACGCACCTATTTAATAGGCTAGAGTCTCGTTCGTTATCGGAATTGAGCAGACAAATCACTCCACCAACTAAGAACGGACATGCACCTCCATCCACCGCATCAAGAAAGAGCTCTCAATCTGTCAATCGTCCCAGAAATTTAAAATGCGACACACCGTCGTGAATGCGCCCACCACATACGAAGACGCAGCACGTTTTCATTTCCCCTGGTAACACTGCCACTTGGACAGCGCCTGATCGGAGCCGACCTCTAAACCACACAAGACAGAAGCGCAACGTGTATTTTTTTTTTTTTTTTTTTTTTTATTAGCAACCACGCGAAGGACTCACGTCTACAGCCACAGCTCCTACAGCACGTCCGCCATTGCCAGCGCCGAGATGTTTACATCCGCGACCTCCCCCCCCCCCCCCCCCCCCCCGAAAGCCGGAGCTTATTATACCCTCTCCTCCCACCTTCGCACCTCCTTTTCCATGCGCAGAAGGCCGAAATGCGCCCACTTGCAAGGCGCATACCCTGACTACAGTGTTACTGAGGTCAGACTTGTCTGCGATTAAGGGTGCCCTTGGAACTAGTATGCTAGTGTAAAACGCTCTCAAAGCTACTGGCAAGAGAGCGTGGCTTCATGTTTAGCGCCTCATTTTCACGAAAGCGCGTCCACATTACGGGGTCAATACAATAAATCAGAGCAGACCACTAGCTTACAAAAACGGTAGCAGAAGCGCGGGGATATAACAGAAGAAATTATGAAGTAAAATGGAGCGTAGTACTGGCCATATTTAAAGTGGAAAGCATTTAAATGCTCGTCTATGGCATACATATGCAGAACTCTTATTACATATTTGCTTTGGCGCAATAGCGTTAAGGAGCTCGGCTCGCAGAAATGCCGGCGTCGGTGGCGTGACAGCAAAACTCTGATTGGTCGATAAGGTTATGACGTCAGAGTCAAACGACCCCGCGCGCGAACTTCGAACAACCCACAACGCTCACACGTGAAACGTGACGTTGCGCGTGCAATAAAAGTGATTAAAACATAACATGTAATGTTATGTTTTAACATTACATGTTATGTAATGTTTAGTTGTCTTTTGTTTTTAACAACAACGAACGACGACTAAACGGCCCGAGGCAGTAAATGCTCGCGCATTTATTAATCGAGGCCCGCAAACATCCTCCTTATCATTGATGGCACGTCATCCCAGTCGGATGGCGACAACAGAGCAATTTGATCCGAGTCTGCTGCCGAGCGTCTATCAATGCGTTCATTGGATACAAGGTCTAGCAGAAAGCTGATCCAGCATTTATGCCCAGTCTATCTTCCCTCTATTTCACTTTCATGACCTCGAAGTTCTAGCGAACAGGCTTTGATTCTTGAAAGTGATCTTAGCAGCGACGCGTTGGCCTCGTAGTTTCATGGTATTTATTCACGTCCCTTGTTTATCATGGGTCAGCTCTTAACGTCCGCTGCTGTCCGTCGTGAGGTGAAAGCGGAGTAGGACGTCATTGCCGTCGAGGCATCGACGCAGCGTCCGTGCAATAGCGTGTGAACCGTTCCCGAAGCGAAATGTGGGGAGCACACCTCGCGTGTTTTGTGGCTGCGTCGAAGCTGCAATGTATATTTCCTCCGTAACACAGGCGATGATTTTTCGACTCAAATAACGCGTTCGTGAGGCTGTGGTAGCACGCTCTTCGGTTGTTAAGCAGAAGATCCTTTTGTTCTTGATGTTTTTTGTTTCTACGGCACGGAAACCTGCTCGGGCAGAAAGGAATTATAGCACCCGGCACCCGCTCAATTCTTCTATCTACACAGTGCCTAAGTATAATCGATCCGAACATCTCCTCCATCGAGGTTTTGTTCGTTCATCCGAAACGTTTACTCTAATGCTTATGCGCAAGATCAATAGAACCTCGAAGGCGAGCCCTGCACCTTTCCCTCCCAGACGAAATTTCTGGAGTCACTAACAGAGTGAGAACTACAGGGCGTGCCTTTACGCCCGGCCTCCAGCATGCGCTTCTCTGCCTTCCGTCGTGCTATGGCTGCGCTGGCCCGCGTGCTCCAGGTGCATGAGACGCCGAAGCGTTGTCGAAGGTATAGGAAGCTCCCGCTGGAGGTGGAACCACTGAACCTACTCCCTGCCGCTCTCACCCTGTCAGTGACTTTACCGAATCTACGCAGCGCCGTGAGTCTACTTGGCGTCATCGTGGCCGCTAGCGAGTATTGTAGCGCCGCACGAGTAAAGTGCGAAGCTAGCAAGTGGTGACGCCAAGACACACACGCGCCTGCAGCTTTGTGGCGTCCCCTGGGTGAGCTTTAGCGTGCCTGCAGCATGCCGCGCGGGTTATGGATCCATTAAAGAGGAATTTTTGCGCAGGCTTTGTCTTCTAGGTGCCTAAAGCCGGGGTCACGTTGCTCGTTCATCGTACAAATGGCAGTCTGCAAACTGCTTCGAAGGCAAGTCATCACGAGATCCGTGCTTCGAATGCCGCCTGGCAAAGGGTTCGAGGAGAAACGTTGCACGCGGCATTCGAACCACAGATATCGCGGTGACTGATGTCTGCAGACTAACGTTTCCTTTTGCCGTTTACAAGCATAAACTGCAGCTTGCGTCCCAAGCGACTTCCGGTCGCACCGTCTTTCCAAGCCTGTTTTAGCTTGCTTATGTCACCAGTGCTAGAAAGCATAAATGCTACACGGACAACAGAGTTGGAGATTTAGCGAGGGCCTTCAACTGTACAATATTACATCTTGGAGGAGGCAAATTGGTTTACAAGAATACTCGAAACATATTAACAAATCTCGCACTCCTCCGTTCTTTTAGCGTTCACCTGGAGAATTGGTGGTTAAACGTTTCATCTAAATTTCAAGCAGCGGTGTTAAGGAGGCCTTTATTCTGTCTTTTTATAAACCGGAAGTTCTCTGGGACGTCAAAGACTCGAGCACAACCTGGTGGCGTTTGCCATAAAAAGGGTCTATAAGCAGTGTGGACCCTGGCTTTAGTATAGTGGGTATCCACTGAACGCCATATTTGAGGGCGCTGTTTAGAGCGTATGCTTTGACCGAGCTGACATGATTAGGCTGCTAAGACCGGCAATCTTGATGGTGAAATGAACGTTACAAAAGAACTGTGGAAGCTCGCCATCGGTGCGCTTGGCATTCGCGCACACAACTATGGTCGCCAATGAATACTCCCTGTTGCCTTAGAATTGCCTAATCCCTCTTGAGCGACAAACTATAGAAAACGACAAGGAACAACACGCGGCACGTGCAGCATGCATGCGAAGGTTTCTTTGGCACGCTCGCGATTTCACTCTGCTCGTGCAGATATGTGCGAGTGATGGCAAGTCTGCCAAAGGTATTTACCTTCGTGCGCAGGCTTCCCGTGCTTAAAGTGGTCGTTGTCGCTCCTTACTGTTTGTCATACAAGTACGACTAGGCCTTTATAGGTTCTAACGTTTCGTGACTGAGAGACATAGTGAATTGAATTTAATCTTTATGTATTTGTCTTACTTACACCGACCATCCCCTAAACTTCTCCGCAACAGAACTGAGGTCAACATTTACCATCAAAAAAGTGTTACGTTTTCGGCCCGTGATGCCAACTCGTCGTGTGAATACCGCTTCGGGGCAATGTTTTTTTTTTTTTTTCATTAAAACCTTGTAGCTACAAGCGCGTATTGTGTCGTGTCTTGTCTCTTGTCTTTCCAGCGAGTTTATTCCCAGTCACGTAGCTTTGTCTTCTTCCCGACGTTAATATCGAGCGAAATATATTTCACTTCGACTCGACACTGATTACGAGCCCCAACAAGGATGTCACCCTTGAAGTGCTCTCTAGGTCTGAACACGAGCGACACTAATGGCTCTGGAATTCGGTGACAACATAAGGCTTACGATCTCGTACACCAATATCCCGTCGCAGTCTGTGACAAGATCACTTGCAACCAGGACTACGCATTCCTAACGGGATCGAAGTGATCCCCGGGTGCCATGATGTCCTACAGCAGCAAGATTTCCTCCTTCTCTCGTAGCATTTCGATCGAAAAGGAGATAAAGAGAGAAGGGTTGTTACCGAGTCTGAATCCTCGTTGCATAAAGAGGCTACATTCAAACCACGTTCGTTTCATTTGCGTGAGAGCTTGTTGCTTCAATTCGCCTTTTTTTTGTCCTCCGAGAGGAGCCAATGGATCCCAGATGTCTTCTTTTTATTTCTATTTCTCGTTCCTGCCGCGCTAACTTTGCACCCCGTCTCACGCGTTACTTTGTTTTCACTCTTGTCCGCTTCCTCGGTGACGGTAGTTTCATTTGAACGAAGTTGGACCACAGTGGAGGCTTCGAGATTCACAAACCAATGAAGTTCCAGAAGAGTGTCACGTTACAATGGGTTAAGCGCGGGCTGATTGGCCGGACTTCCGGGTCACGTGGCGTCTTTGCTGCGTTGAATTGGCTCGATTCGTTTCTAACGTGACCTGCGGTATGCACGAGGCTGCGAGAGGAGTGTCGAATGCTGTCAGAGAAATTTGGTCCCCCGAGTTTGATCGCCAATTGTGTACGCGGTGTTTATCTGCGGACCATTTTTTGGAATTCCGGAGGCAAAACCGGCTTCAGCGCATCTCTAAAAAAGAAAAAGAAAAAGAAGTTCCGCTACGCGGTGTTCAGCTGCTGAGTTGTTAGTGGGGCTTGTATTTGTAGGTGTTTCGCAGCGCAAGTTTTTGTGTAACAATTCCAATTTATACTTTGTTGTAATAATTTTTTTTTTTTTAACGAGAGGCAAGGCGGTTTCGAGATAACTTGTTTTAAAAACTTTTATAGAACCTGGAAATGCTTATATCTCAGCATTTCAAATATTATATCCTTAATTGTAATTAACTACATAGAAGGTAATACATTAATACATCGCTTTCGTAAAACATTGTCTTGCTAAACCCAACTGTTTCACTTTACAGAGGATATTGTTCCTAACCTCGAAAATATTTTAAACTGACGCCATATTCCTTGATTCCTCATTGCAAAACTGATGCACCCTAAAATTCACCTATCGATAACAAATTGGATCACAAAGTTGCTTCGAAATCGCTTCCACTACACCCTCATTAATAACTATGTCCGGTAACTGCTAACTTCGGGCGTAGCGCAAAGAACGGTAATGGGCCCATTATTAGTTTTGGCATATACAGGGTGTATTTTTATTTTCTTTAACAGATTTGTTTTAAAAAAGCCAGGAAAGCTACACTTATGCGGTTTGTGCAAATGAGTTATACAAACAGGGTTGCACTATGTGAGCGGCTAATCTTTGCGATAAGTCGGCTAAATAATTACAATTCGTTCATTAACTTTTAATTGGTGAAAATAGACATATTATTCCAATTAGAACCTTACAGAGCGTTATCGAAAATCACTAAATCAACTCTTTTTAGAACAACTTGAAGCTCGTGGGAAACTCGGGGGCGCGCCAAAGTCACCACTTGTGAAGCAGGCGCAAAGGTAGCAGTGGCGGAAGGCGATAATGATCTAATCATCCGCGTTCGCGTGTTGCCGCTGCTAGCCTGGCGCCTGCTTCACGAGTGGTAACCTTTGCGCGCCCCCGAGTTACCTACGAGCTTCAAGTCATTTTAAAAAGAGCTGATTTAGAGGTTTGCGATGACGCTTAGTAAGTTTCTAGTTGGTACCATGTGTCTATTTTCACTAATTAAAAAGTTAATTAAGGAGTTTTAAATGATTAGCCGACTCATCGCAAAGATTTGCCACCCATATAATGTCCCCCTGGCCATATAACTCACTCGCACAAACCACATAAGTGTACCTTTCATGGCTTTTTTTTAAACAAATCTCTAAAACTAAAAAAAACCCAAACCTATTATCATCCTCTGTGCGCCTTCTTGCAGAGGGCTGCGTAATTTAAAGATCCATCCTCACCCCAGATGTCCGCGTAACATTGTGTAATCGCTTGTGTCATTAGTGTTTCCTCTTTTTTCTTCGTTTCTTTAGTGTTTCTTCTTCTAGTGTATTTAGACGTGTCTTCTATTCTTTATCTATATACTCGCATCTGTCACCACCTGTGTGTGTTGTCACCTCGTGCATCATTACCTCGTGATACACGTTAAAGACCCCAGGCTAGCAGTCGCACTGGACTGACTAAATTGCTCATCTACAGCGGGTTACGATGTCGCCCTGTTCTGGCAGACTAAACTCCTGCTCTATAAACCGCTAACGACTAATTTGTTTCTGAGTGGGCTGGACGGCTTGGCTTAAACCAAGTTGGCTCACGCAAAAGAAGACGTTGTTCTCCCTAAAAACGCTAGGTAAGCGAGGCTTGTGGACACATAAAAGATGGCACATCTGTTTTCGTAGCACTCAATTTTGAACCCAGGAGCGTTGAGATGTGCGCGGATGTGCACTTTTTTTGCATTTAAAAAAAAAGGTGGATTAATGTTTTATGAGTATTAAAAAAGATTTTCACCAGCCAACGAACATATGTTCAGATAGTTTTCTGCTGTGCAGAGAAGCTGTTACAAACCTGCGATCGACGCAACGTGTACACAGCACAGATCTCCATGTCGCAAAAGTGGAAATTAAAGATTCCAGCGTACAGGTAACAAAGAATGTCTGCCTTTCCATAAGCAATCCAGGAAACATTTGATATAAACTACTACTAAAATAGTAGCAACACCATGCAAAAGCCGCTGTAGGAAAAAGACAACCAGTCGTTCTGTCTTCTCTCGTCAACTGACAGAAGGATTTAGCTGAAAATTTAATATCAAACGAAAAAGGTGGAAATTCAAAATCCCTGGCTTTTTTCTCCGGATTCGCATCGCACCTCACGCGCCGTTCGACAGACGCGCAAAGCCAAGCGCTTGAAAATACGACCGTGGAAATAAATCCGCAGGAAAGATTCTTCGACGCCGACTTCGCTGGTTTGAGCAAATGTTATCGTCAAACATTTTTAGTTTGTCTCTCAAGTCTTTGCGATGGAGAAGAAAGCGACGTGTCAGCACGATGCTTCATGTAAGGGGTAAAAAATGCAGTTGAAAATATAGTACTACATGAACCATAGGAAGATGAGCCCGTGTACTAGAAAACAAAAGTTTTTTTTTTTTTTTATAGTAGATGCAATTGGGTGATTGTTTCACTTTTTTTAGATCGGATCAGCCTTAAGCAATGTCAACAAAGCTTCTTGGGATTTTTTTCTTACACCAATATTTTTGCAAACACGGTGGCACTAAAGGTGCAGCTAGACGCTTTTATCGTGCAAGCCTTGTTTCCTCTTTCGATCGTTTTATATCTAACTCGCTGCAAGTAGTTTTAAATGAAAGCGTTTCGTAGGCGCGGTCTTCTTTTAAACTTACTTATCTTTGGGACTTGGGTACGAAAATTTGTTACGAATTTTATCGTCTAAGCAAAGACGATTATTATGCGAAAGGCGAATGTACGAGGCATTGTTACGCAAGCTCGTTCTTACACTGTAAGATATTATATTGTGTTAATCCCGGAGTGAAACATTAAGGAGAATAACTACCTGGCTAGATTTTGTGTGTATTGGAAAGTTGACTATAATTTAGAAATATATAAACAAAATAATGAGGAGAAGATCCGACTACCGGAAAGCACCATTTTTTTCCTATTTTTCTGATTGTTAAACGATCGTTCAGGTAGACAAAGATTATTTGAAGCTTTTTAAGAACAAATATATTGGTTATCTGTATTTAACATCTTAATACATACGTTGAATGTAACATCGTAAACACGCAGTGGAACAAAAATGTGATGAACATGTACAATTCTCTTTAATTAAAAACAGTTTTAGACGTTTCTAGGTTTCGTTTTCTTATTGGAGTGCTTCTTTGCGCCCACGGTCCAGCTCCCCTTTGGTCATGGTGGCGAAGTCACCGGCACGCTTCCCTCGAAGGATGGAAGGAAGTATGGCGCACGTGTGATGCGCGTCTCGGCCACTGGAGAGCAGCACCGCGGGCGCGGAGATGCGCTCCGATAGGAGCCCGGAACCAAGAAACGGAACTAAATTGAGCGTTTTTACGGAACCGTAAAATGTTGCCCGCACCCTACATCATTCTAAAAAGAGTTGATGAAGTGGTTTTCGAATAATGCTGATTAAGTTTCTCGGTGAAACCATACGTTTATTATCACAAACAAAAAATTAGTACATCTTTGTTAATCATTTTATTGACTGGTATGATTTTGCAACATTTGACGTCCGCGAAGTGTGGTAGCTTGTTCCGCAGATAGTTTATTTTTATCTCAATTGGTATATTTTTTGGGATGATTATAATATTTAGCAGAAACACCCAGTATATTAACGTTTTGACTGCACCATAGAGCCCGGTGCCACCGCTAGGATCGGATGTGAACAACTCGCTAATAAAGTTCCAAACTATGATCCTTAAAGTGTTTTCGATATTTCGAGGAATATTTCGGCTGCTCAAGTGACACTTAAAATAAGCATTAAAAATTGACTTCTTCCGAACGTACAATAGATCAAGTATTCACACTGGCTTAATCCTTGAGCACTAGTCTTATCTTCGAGGCTTCCCTAGTGAAAATATTAGAATGCTTATTCGTCAAGCTTTGTAAAATTTAATCTTATTTATATCTAAATTAAGCTACTGCGCTTTCTGAAAGCTGATAATGAACGTTAGTAAATAAACAACGATAGTCTCTCTTTTTATATGAATGTATTTGGCTTAAGTCACTTTGCAAGCCGACATCTCGTCTTTGCGTTTAGTCACTATTACATTCCAAACCTTTACCCACGATAATTTCGTTACGAAAGTTGAAAGATGTCACCCAACATCAGCAGCTGCTCACAGGACCGTAATAATTGATAATCGTAGCTTTTTTGAAGAGTTCCCTTTGCATCAAAGAGGAGGGCGAGGGGGGGGGGGGGGGGGGGGCTAAAGAAATATCCCATTAACTTTCTCGGGGTCTTCAATATCAATCCCACGGACCCCCATTCAGACCGATCTAGGAAAAACCAGCAATCTGATCTTGCTACGCCCCACTTCAAAAGGAGGGACGCTTCCTTCGAAGGGGAAAATTATCCGAGAGCGAAGCGAGGCGTACTTCATCCCACGAGTCCCTTTTTGAGGCGTTCGAGAAATATGAAAGCGGAGCCGCTTCGGACTTTCCCGAAAAATTCCCTCTCCGAAAGCGAATACGTCAATAAAAAAGTGAAATAAAATAAAAACAAAAACATACCGTTTAGTATTTACTTTTTCCCAAACCCTAGTCCGGCTGATCTATCCTCAAGGTGTGCGCTTCTTAAATAAGTTCTTAAGAAAGAGGCAACGCGGATTTCAATAGATGTTTGGACCGGATATCTCGGATTGGTTATCTTGATCTTTTGATAGGATGGGGATCCTTCCCTTTTCTTGAGTTCAGATATCGCTGATCCTTGTCATTTATAAATTGATGTTGCTTCTGGACACATACCTGTTTGTTGTTGTTTTTCATTCCGACAGGATCATTATAAGATTTCTTGTTATTTTGATATGACTTCGTTGGCTTAGTCAACACAAGCAATTTTTTACGGTTTCCGTAAACTTTTCCTATGCGACGTGAAAAGATTGGTTAAGCCTGTGCTTGTGTGCTCTGTTTTCATAAAAGTTTTGACTGTGTGTTGATGAGGGACAGAAGTCATAGAAAACAGCGAGTGTTTGCGTGTTGGCAGGGAGAATGTTTCCTCATGTGCAACCCGGAAACAATTTTTTTCTCAGATAAAAAAAAAACTATATTATTAACAGTGTAGTACGTTTTCTCTTTCCTGTTTCAAGTCCTTTCCTCCAGGAAGAGGTCGTTTCCCAAGCAGGGAAGGGTCGCCGTTATGGCGCCGTAAACGTTTTATTATTTCAACTGCAGTGTTTTGTTTGTTTTATATAATGGGATTTTATAGGATCAGTAAATATAAACGGGTTATTGGCTGGTGCTCGCAAACTTTCCTTCAGTGTGAAAGGCTTCATTAAGAGTCCGCCGGTGTGCTCCGCGTTGAAAATGAGTTCGGAGCTTTTGTCAGCTCCGAGTGACACAAGCACAGCTAATAGCAGAGTTTGCGGGTCGGCGAAGACCTTTTCTAATGGTGAATTCCACTCGTAGATCCGGAGCGCTTTCCAAAATCCGCGAGGGAGGCAAAATTCCGCTCCGTGGGACCCGCTCCGAATCGACGAGGGGAAGATAAACTCGCCTTTTTGGAGCGACCTCCCCCACACCCCTCCCCATCGCTTTCCCCTCCGCCGTTCAAAATGGCCGCTGCTCGAACTCGACCAGGCGCTCACTTGACAAGCCCACCAACGCCTGAGCCGACTGATCTTTCCGACGCAGAAATAACACGCGCGCGACACAGGCCGGGCGAAATTATACGTACCACGGCGCTCATGTCGCAAATAACGAAGACGTCCGCGTTCGGCACCGTCACATACCTTTCGGCCGCGTCGAAGCGGCGGGGCACGGACAGCGATTGCCAGCGGTGGAGTTCAGATTTCTGGTACGACTTTAATAAACACAGAGGTAACAAACCATCACTTGCACGGTCGTTGCCTAATCTCTTCTTGCTTTATTGCACGGGAAAACGCCGGCGGAGTGCCGCGTAAAAAGGTAAACAATCATTGGCTGCGGAATGAACAGGCCTAACCTTGAGTCTGCCTCCGGCTTTCCTGTCGTTCTTCCTCTCACGATCACAGATGTCAGCACTTACGATTTACCACGCTCCACAGTCCCGGCTTTGTATCCCTGATCTACGCGAGGTAGAAGCGTTCGAGCCGTCACAATCCCACGTAAACAACCGATGCACCCGAACAGATCAAACTCGACGACCCCTCCGGCCCGCCGACCTCGCCAACCTCGCCGCGCATGCGCAAAGAAAATCACGTGGGCCGCTCTGTCAATTTCCGAAGAGATCTGTGAAATCCCGCAGAGCAAGTTCGGCGGAGTTTGAGGCGCTCCGTGGAGCGGGCGTTGCCAGAGATCTACGAGCGGAAGATGACCAACTCGAGCCAGATCTGCGAGCGGAATATGCGCGCTCCAAATGGAGCGCTTTTGGAGCGCTCGAGATCTGCGAGCGGAATTCACCATAAGGTGTGAGCCATAATCTAATCTTGTACTCAGATTTCATGGGGAGACAATATCTACGTGCTACGTTAAACCGAGCATGACAAGCGAGGTGTGTTTTTTTTTATTTTATAAATTTACCTATTTCTCTATTGATGCAACAAAACAAATGAAACATCCATTCCCGCAAACATTTTACAAACAAAACTGTATCATTTGGTCTTAAGACAAAAATAAGTTTGCGCTGCTTGCTGCAAGCTTCACATGCAACTGTGAGCTCATTATGAATAGAAAAAGCTCCGAGACAGCTATATTAATTAAGAGGGTCATTAGGCTCGCTGACTGACTAAATCCGCTTCGCTTTGAGATCCCCTTTCTGCTCTTCCCTTATCTTCTACTGTTTCCTGATGGCGCCGGAGCGTACTTTGTTCATCCCAAGCTGACACTTCGGTGGAAACTAGGGCTCGTTCGACAAGTCCTACCTCTTCCTTTCGCCACCTGATCACGCTCCCAGCCATAATCACGCGCAGAGGAGGGGGTCAGGCGATGGAAGGGAAGTGGTTCATTTGTCCGGGGAGCACGTAGCTCCCCCTGCACTGTCAGCATAGAGGTGGACGCGGTAGAGAAAACAGGAAACAGAACCCTTCTGCATGTTCTATCGTTTTGCTTCTGCCGGCTCGCCGCTCTCAGCGTAATCAACTTGTTTGTCGACCCGTTTTTGTTACCATCTCTGTGTTCGGCCGCAGATGTGTCTTTTGTGTCTGCGGCAACGCAAACTCATCATCCCCAGCTGACCCCACACTCTGTTGCCCGCCGAACCGAACACAGCCCAGAGCGGGGATGCCGCCAACTTTTGTCCAACCTCGAGGATAGACTGGTTTTCGGCGAACTTTCAACCTTTCAGCAAGGTTCGGCCAACATCAACCTATGGACAGTGTTGCCAGACTTCTATGCTAATATTTAAAAAAATGGGGATCAATTTTGTTTTATTTAATTTGTTTACGTGCGAATACTGCCAGCCTGCTGGGGTCAATCAGGAGTGAATAACACACCGAAGTACAATTGGCCCATTTCTTACTGAAACAAAACAACTACATTTGTATAGATATCTTCGATTTACGCTATATATTCAGCTGCCCACACCGATAACAATTTGTTTTCTGCAGAATTTGCTAAAGCACGGTTGATGATAAAAAAATAATTACACATATTTAAAGATTGACACCTGCGAATACACTCTACAGCACAACGACTACCACGTGCTATAATAAATTACCAGAAACAATTTTGGAATCTCGCCGAAGCAGAAAATGAATCCACGTCAACAACGCCACCCAGTCGCTCGTTTCATAAATTTGTGGTATGCGCAGAAAAAAACGATTTTGTAAGCGTTTTCATTCGAACATGTAACAGGAGTCACTAGTTTTGAATGATGCACTTGTTCAGAGTGGAAAGATCTTGGTATTTGGTATTTACAGCGTCAGCTCGTTCTCAAAGTTTTGAGCTGGCGGACAGGAGTCGAACTTAGGTCGCAGGCTTCTCTCGAACGTTGCGTTAGAAGTCCGAAAACGCCGAAGTTGTTCGAACTAAAATCTCGGCAGGTTTGGGACATCTCTAGGACGAGAACTCGTCTCGCAAAACACTCGATTATTTTCCAAAGCCAATTTTTTTTTGCACATCTGCAGATTTTGCGAATTATGACGCAGGCCAAACTGAAAGTCGTCTGGGAACGAAAGAAATGTAAACTTTAGGCGCCGTAGTCTGGACACTGCTCAACGTCCGACTGTAAACAAAAGTGAGTACGAAATCAACGAGAACCCAAAGTATTTCTATTCGCTGACTGACGTGAAATATAACGAAATGAAGCGATAATATAAAAACAAAAAAACCGGGGCTCTCAGTGTTAACAGCAAACAGCGCTAAAAAGTAACAAAGAACAGGGAGCTTTTACGTTTTTTTAGTGATCTTATGAATATTTTTTGTTTACCGTTACTAAACACAGTGGATGCCGTTATGTGATCTTGAATAAAAAGCTGCAATGGAAGTAAGCAATGCCTTACAAAAGGGAATTGTGTATAGAAAGTGTTGATTATTCCATTCGTTCAGACTAAGATAATATATCTAAAGGAATCAAGCTCGTCAAGAACGACTCGTTTATGATGAACGCCTTATAAACAGGAGGCAAAATGAATAAATTTTGTAAGTATTTGGATGGGCACTTATTTATATTTCGATTCTAATAATACGAGTTCCTAATGAAGATAACCAGTTAGAAGAGTTCATACATGTTACACTTAGGCAGCTAGGTTATAGTTCTCTTTTGGTCATGCCTGGCCGCGGCCGGACTGGATACGCAATCGCTGTCTTACGGCCTCTTCAGTGAGGCATGATAGCATCTATGTTTGCATTGCGGCACTGGCATATAGTAGGCTCGAAGCGCCACAGGGCGGCCGGGAGCTGCACCGCACCGAGAACGTTGGAAGTGTCACGGCTTTAATTGGGGAAACGTTTGTGCAGTCGTGCATTTAGTCAAAGGTACGGGAGCGCGTGCATGAGCTCTGATCAAAGCTAAGCACGCATGCTTTCTTCCCCTTTTTTAACACACCATAGAACGTTGTCCACAAAGATAGACTCTGGTTACAGCCCGCTGGAAAACCCGTAAAAGAAGCGAGCGCGTAAATTGTGTGGAAACTATAGTGGAGCCTGCCATGCTTTATTCTTTGCGCATTGCTAGGAATACGGCATGCGCGTAACCTGCTGCTAGATTCACGGTGACTGGAGGTGAACGCTAATTCTGAGCATGGAATTCTGAAAGTCACCAGAAAAAGAATAATTACAGCGCTGGTCGAAGACACGAATGTCGATGACTCTCCCTTAGGCAATACCACGGCACATAAATACCAGGATATGATCATTCTATCGTTCATTTATTTGATTTATATTAAAGAAATAATCTGCTTAGTGCTTCACTAAGAGAAAAGAGTACCTTACGAACACACTGCAAAGCAAAGCAAACTTTGTGTGTATGTTTATACAGCCGGAAGTTAGTCTGCCTCAGTGGGCGTCTGGCGTCTCAGGTGTAGGTGAGCAATTTAGCCAGTGCGGTACAAGCACTAACCTGGGTTTTTCAACGTGCACCGCTCAGTAGTAATACACGACCGCACGCCGGTACGATGCTCATCCAGATCGAAATGGGCAGGGGTGGGGATTGAACCCGGGACCCCTGGGTTCTGCAGCGCGAGCTTTCCCTCCACCTGCTCCGAGCTGGTGTGCGCTAGACCACTCGGCCACCGATTCCCCCGAACACACCGCAGATACGTACTTGTTGACAAGAAGGTTCGTTCTTTTGATCTACTTTTGTTTTCGTGGTCCTTAAAAATTTATAGCTGGGCAACTGGTCTAAATACACGCTAGAAATATTCCCTGGTGTTGACTGTACTATTCGGGAAAATACCAATACACCACTGGGCCACGAGAAGCATACCCCATTGGGCAGCCGGGACATCAGAGAGGAACTGCGGGAATAGTTAAAGCCCCTTCATGTTTCAAAAGTAGCGCAAGGTGCGTCAATGCGTGAGGCACGTGTAACGCGGTGCCCTCGGGAAGATCATGGCGAAAGGCGCAGCACTGAGCTCGATTTCAGACGCCATGTTCTTCCAAGAAGTGGCGCGCGGCACGTGTCTCGAGCATTCCCACAACAATAAATGGCGCCACTTTTCCAAGGATAGAGGGGCTTTTAGAATAGTAGGGTGCCCGCGCCCCTACCCAGAAAGATGCACATGCATTCTTCTGTGATGGAAAAGGCCGTACGAAAAAGAAGCGCCCGAATGGACCTCTTGGCGAATATGTGCTGCCACCTAGACACGCGAATCGGTTCGAAACTAGGTGACTGGAAAACAACGCGCGCCCAAGGCCTCTCCCACCCGTTCCACACCCAAAACGTCAGCTACATCCTGTTCACCCATTGAGGCGATGTGACCTAGATACGGCTCCCCCAAGCTCACCTTTGTCCCCATCGTGCGTAATCTTCCGCCCCGAGGTCGACACAACGAAACCGCTCAAAGGCGAGAAATGCAAGATGGCGGATTGTTTGGAACTAGATACTCTCGAACCCAGGCGCATGAAATACTCCGCGCATGCGCACCGCGTATTTCTACAAAAGGTCCATTCAGCCCGGCCGTGACCCAGAAAACTTCTTATACGTAGAATACGTACAAGTATGTTTATAGAGTCAACAAAATCTAATAAACGTGGCGAGCGACACATTTCACATCAAATTTAGTGCAGGGCCGTCAAATGACTGATGTCGGACTTTTTTTATATATGTCGATTAAATGAACTGCGACGCTACGTGAAACGCCCGTCATCGCCGCAAGTTCAATGGAGTTGTTTCAGGATGAATAACTAAACTAAAAAAACTTCCTGGTAGAGGTGTGGGTGCGCAAAAGCCTTGGCGAGATTTGCACCTGCATCCTTCGTGTAAAATATATTTAAGAATATTTTTTAGAGTCAATCAGTGGAAAAAATAACATTGGAAGGATTCAGTCTTACTTTTTTAACTATTAAATGTTGCATTTTATATTTCCTCATTCCGATAAACGCTTAGAGGAAACCGAGGACAATACTAGTCAGGTCTAAGGACTTACAGGAAACGTGAAATCTTCTAAATTACACAAAGTGTAAAAATTAGGAAATTTTAAGTTTGGGATATCACAGAACAAGAGTAAAATAAGTAATCACAAGAATAAAATAGAAAGGATGAGTTTAGCTTTTTTGCTAAATTGGTGCTTTCGACTTCATTCAACGATGACGTGCACGCAGACACATAATGACTATTGAAAAACGAGGCATCAGAATTTGTTTCTATACATCGGGACAACGTTCTGTAGCATTTTTTAAAAAAGGAGGAGCGCATGTGCTCCGCATTG
Source organism: Ixodes persulcatus (assembly GCA_013358835.2). NCBI lineage: Eukaryota > Metazoa > Arthropoda > Arachnida > Ixodida > Ixodidae > Ixodes > Ixodes persulcatus. The sequence continues at coordinate 41,671 of JABSTQ010003573.1, forward strand.
ACAGGCGCCTGAGCACGTGCTTCAATACGTATGATATCATAGCCACAGAATGTCACCCAGTAGAGGAGCTCAATCGTTTCGTTAGTTTCAAACCTCAGGTTTATGGCGAAAGGGACGTCTGCGAAAACCTTGAAGCCATCTACAGGCAAAGCAGGAAGCTTTCGTTATGCAGATTGAAAAAAAAAACGCCTTAAACAACTATTAATTCTAGACCGCCGTTGCAGCCGAAGGCGCTACAAAACTAAAGTTGTCGAAAAAAAAAAACAATTGTTGTTAGTTGTTTAAATAGCAGAAATTTAGTCTGCCAGAACATGGCGACATTGTTACCCACTGTAGATAAGCAATTTAGCCAGTGCATTACAACTGCTACCCTAAGGTCTTTAACGTGCACCACGCAGTGGTGATGTACGTCCGCACGCCTGTACAATGCTCTACCAGGGCCCGTTTGCTCGAAGCACTAACCACGGCTAAAGTTGGCCACAGTACCTAGGAGAGGGATTTGAAATCACGAGACTGGCTCGGTAGGGATGCGGGAAAACATGGCGGTGCCCCGGTGAGTGAGCGCCGCTCGCTTTGGAACTTATATGTCGTTGTAGCTGCAATATCGGGCGCGTTAGTCAGCAACGAATGGTGCAGGAGGCTTTCGCTTTGCCTTACCTCACTTAAATCGCAAAGCATGAGCAATTACCTCGCCGCATTTTTTAGATGGTCTTTCGATTCTGGCCATTACTAAGCCTAAATGAACGCAATAATTGGCGGCATGCCAACGTCTTTGGAAAGTGGATTGCCTTGACTCAATTGGCCGGGTATTGATAGCAGACAAAAACAGACAGCGTCCCAATAGAACTTTTCTAATTTTCCCAAGCACCGAGGTGCATGCTACGAGTGTAGTTACACGCGTTGCACGTGCTGGTGTCTGCAGCAGTAATTTCTCTAAATTAAAAAGTCTAAAAAAACTTTTGCCTTGCACGCGCGTTCGTCAAAGCCTTATTATGATTATTTACTTCGAATCTTTTATAAGAGGAAGGCCAGCGCGCGCGGACCGTAGAATTACAGTTCCAGCGTTCCTCCATGCTTGGGTAATTTAGAAAAACTTCTATTGGGACGCTGTCTGCCTTTGTGCCGGCCGATTGAGTCAAGGCAATCCGCTTTTTAAAGACGTTGCCATGCCGACAATTATCGCGTTTATTTAGGCTTAGGAATGGCCAGAATCGAAAGACTATCTAAAAATGCGGCGAGGTCATTGCTCATGCTTTGCGATTTAAGTGAGGTAAGGCAAAGCGAAAGCCTCCTGCACCATTCGTTGCTGACTAACGCGCCCGATATTGCAGCTACAACGACATATAAGTTCCAAAGCGAGCGGCGCTCGCTCACTGGGGCACCGCCATGTTTTCCCGCATCCCTACCGAGCCAGTCACGTGATTTCAAAATCCCTCTCCTAGGTACTGTGGCTAACTTTATCCGCGGTTAGCGCTTCGAGCAAACGGGCCCAGGTCGAAACGGGCAGGGGTGGGGATTGAACCCAGGATCTCTGGGTTCTGCAGAAAAAGATTTCACTCCACGTTGTAGAGATCTGGCTGCCCCCCTCCGGGCTGAGCCTCGGGGCTCGACACTCCAGCTCTTCGGACTTCGTCGTGGGCCCGGCTTAACGCGCCATTCCTCCGAGATTCGTCATGACTCGGGGGGGGGGGGGGGGGGGGGGCTTCACGGAGGCTGGCGGGGGAAAGTGGGACGTGACGTTGAGCTGCGGACTCAACGAACGGACCGGAGAGCGACCCTGGACGACGACGTCCCCATGACGCGGTGTGGACGACCACCGTTAGGACGAGCAGCTGCAGTGGCAGCGGACTTCCCCCCGGCCTCGCTGATGACCATTCACCGATCCCGAAACCCCCCAAGCAATAAGTGAGTGAATAAACCCTGCCGAGAGCGCAGTATTTCCGTGTCATGTTCATCCGGAAACAGGGTCTGAGTGAATCGCAGTGAGAAGCCCGCAACGTGTTTCGAGCTGTTGTGCAATATTCCTCTCGGCCAGCGATCCCCCTTTCATGGTGTCGCAATGTCCCAGTAAGCTTCTGCTTGTGCGTATCCTCTTTCCTTAGGCCTATCTTCCCGCTGTCGCCATATTCGCAGGGCACCGTCCCGCACGACCAATTAACATTGTCTGCATCTATCTTCACGCGCATCTAGTCTATTTTGAAGCTTGGTTCTTTAGTATCGGTAGTACAAAAAGCACCGAAAACTGATACAACAGCATGATGCCAATGTGTTCTGGCGGGTGGAGGCATGTTGGGCTGCCCTTCATATGTAGTTCGCACACACCTTCCCAGAAGGCGCTCGTTACTTGAAAAAAGGTTCATGACACTGGGTTACCCACGGCTCTATGCACCGAGAGACTGAGGAAGAGGAGGAAACGATAGTCCTCGGGGCATAAGAACGCCGATCCAGCGCTTCCTATCTAGCTACACAACGCTTGTCGGCTCCGAGCAGTGGCAATGGGAAGCGAGAGGGCAAATAGTACGCGTGGCCTCCGTGTGGTGGAGCCACCTAGGCGTTCAGCACAAACCTGTCGTGTAGTGAAGTCAACCGTTTCCTCCGCAGGAGGCGCTGTGAAGATGCACCGACAGCACCGACTGCGAGGTATGTAAACGTCCTTGACCGACAATCTAACGCTGGATACCAACTCACGGTTTTCATCGAGATATTATTTGTCATTTTATTTTTATCATTTACCCGCACATGAGTCGGCCCTAGCTATTTCTACGCACGTGATTCACGGCATATCGTCAAACTCCCAAATTATGGTGCCTAATGGTCGCCTCCGACTGGTGTGTTCATCGTTCCATCTCGCCCATACATCAAAAGGGGTCCCTAAGTGGCAACAAATGGCGTCACAGAAGCCGAAGTGTCATAATGTTGCGTGTCGCGGTTCTGGCGGTTGGTCGTAGAAAAGCTGGCGAAAATCACAAGTGAACGCGAGTGTCGCTTTCGATGTGGCGTCTAAAGAAGTAACAACTTCTAGCTACCGAAACTTCTGTAGATTGGCACACTGGAGAGCGACCTGCAGCAGAACAGGCATATGCCACGTACAACGCCGCTGCTCGAACACCGCCAGGATCGCGACCGGCGACAGTATGACAATTATATGACGACATCAGGCGGAAACTGAGGGACCACTTTTTTGGACGCGGTAAACACACCGGTCGGAGACGCGCTTTTATAAACCGTACCGTAGGCTCCTCTATCTGGGAGGAGATCGAACGGTGGCGCTGGCTAGCGGCCGCCGTCGAAACTATTATGCGGGAATAACATTCCCGCCGCTAGTATTCGTTCAGCCATGGAGGACGAGGACTTGAGGCTTGTGAAAGGTACGTGGATAATATTTATCAGCTCGAAAAGCATCTGCGTAGGGGTAGCATAGTCCCTGCTTGTCTCACCTTGCTTTAAATGTCGCCGCATTCTCGTTGGAAGCAAAAACCAACCCACGTGTAGGCGCTCGCGATCGGCCGCGTCGCTCCGGCTGCGCGCGCCAGGTCGTGCGTGACTGACGCGGTGTGGCGATGTTTGTGCGCTTCCTAGGCTGGAGAAACCTCATTCACGAAACACACGCTTTGCTTTTCAGTGTCCCTGTCCCTTGCGACGATCATCAGCCACATCGGCGAAAACAAGAGGTGCCTCGTTGAAGGCGACAACGTGCTGAAATGGGATCATGTAATCGAGCGCAGCGTCGCCCCGGAGAAATTTTTACCAAAACATCAACCAAAATAGTCATTACACATTACGTTTTTCTTTAAATTCCGAAATACAGAACACACTGGTGAACATTATAGTGTGTAATGTAGCTAATTAGACTGCACATTTGCATTAAACGTTACAAGTTGTCTTGTTCTGTACGACGAGGACTTAGTCATACACAGATTTGCATTGCTCAATCGAAATTATAGGAATCGCAAAATGATTCACGCAGTTGCATAAATATCACAATATCTAACTGATACTGCTACCTAATATGTTCCAGTGTAAAAGCTAGCCTGGAATAAAATAGTGATCAAATGATAGCAGTACCTCTCGTTGGCTTCCGAAGCCTCACGACCCGGTCGTGTGATCCCTTCGGAAGATTCTCCGACGGAACGGCGTTGCGTATCGAGAACCTCCTCTTGTGCACTGTTATGAAATAAGGTGGGGATATTTTGCCGGCAGCCGGCACAACCACTCGGGAAAAAAAGATTGCCGGGAGCTTAGGACGGCAATGATTATTCTAAAAAAAAATAATAATAATAAAAATCGTCAAACGTTTTACGAAAACAAAAAAAAAAAAAGAAGTTCGCCTACTTTGATTTGAACCTGGAACCCACGGCACGTGTAACGGACACCTTTCCACTGAGCTACTCACACTTTTTTTTTCTTTATTGCACTGAGCTACTCACACAACTAGAAGTTCTCGTTTTGACTATTCCTTTTACACGAAACCCAATGGGAACAACTACTGGCAATTTTGTTTTTTTGCTCGGTTTGTGGTGCCGGTTGCCGGCAGAGTATCTACTACCTATAAAATACAATGTACGGTTTGAACGAATGTCGATGCAAGCGTGATTTACGCGCGTACATGCCTCGTCCATTAGCGTAGTTTGCTTAAAAGGCATCGCTTGAAAAGTGGCGACCACACACCACGTCGTGCGCAGTCAACTTCTTCTCTACTCTTAATTATCCACTGCGATTTGAGTTTTTTTTTTTTTTTCGGCAGGAAAGCGATGAAAACTGATTCCAGGCTCTAAAGCTCGCGCTGAGCGCTGCGGTACGCAACAAGAGCGTACCATATTCTAACAAATCTGCAAGGAACGCGGCAACAACACGGCAGCCAACGGCAGCGCACTGGAGCGCTCGAGTTGTTTTCCACGCAGGCGGTATTTATTTTGGTGAACGCAGCGCCCCCTATAGTTTGATCTCCTCGCCAATACTGAAAAAGCCTGGCAGATCGCCACGAGAAGCTGCCGTCGAAATTGAAAAAAAGAGCGGCAGACAACGGATGAGAGAAGAGCCACGTGACGGGCGCCCCGCTGCGCCGAGACGCCGAAACACACTTCTCCCGAGCGATGGAATGTCCGCTCGTGCTCCTCGCGTCCCTCGCGCTACCGCTTCGTTTCTCGTCGGGTTTGAAAACCATGTTTTGGGTCCTCGCCGCTGCAAAAGTTAGTCGCTGACGTCCAGGTTCCCCAAAAAATGCTCCTTGCTACCAGATCCTCATGCTCAAAATTTCCGACCGGGCACTCAATGGCTCCGTCGTCAAACGCCCTGGCTTTGTGAGTATAGAGATGGCTATAACCGTACTCCAACTGACGCCGAAGCAGACGACCAAGCGTTCGCTATGTTCCGCGTTCGAGCGGCACAAGCGGAGCCTGCACGAGCTTTCTTTGGTTTCGGACTTTTTATTCACCGAAACATTTTTAAATCAAGGTGTTCGCTTCCTAAAAAAAAAATGTTTCTCGCGTTTAAAAAAAAAAAAAAAGAACATACACGATATATTTTAATAAGATAAATGCTATACGCTAGAAAAATAAAATAAACAAAAACAAACGGCCGCTTGGCGGCGCTACTTAGGCGCTTGTGCCTGCGCTCAGCGTTGCCATTTTAGTGATTTTGTCGCTAGATTTAGCGATTTTTTATACATTTAGCGACGGATTTTTTTTTTTTTTTAATTTAGCGGCTAGCGACTTCTTTAGTGACTTTGGTGTTCATCCGTAATCTTGTTATTTTGAACAATTTTAGAGATGCTCGCGGGCTAAACCCTTTTGCTTCTCTAGTCGAGTTTGCTTTAGATATATGCTCAATTTAGTGGCGCGCTTAATAAGAATGTCAACACTGTCAACACTGCAGATCATCTCTCCCGCGCCCACGTACCTACGTGCTCTCCGCCAAACGTTGCTTCCGCCAGCCAAGAGCGCAGCCGCTCTTGGCTGGCGGCTGCGCTCTTGGCTTTCGCTTTCGAATACGAACTTCCAGAAGACGTTGTTCGGCGAAATGGCACAGCTGAAGCCTACAAAGCTGGCAACGATCCGTCGACATCTGCAGATTTAGGTGACTTGAGTGCAGTCACCATCGAGGAAGAACTCTTCTTCTCTAGACTGTTCCGTTGAACTGTTCTTGAAGACAAAGCAGTCATTATTTCCGTGTTAAAATTAACAAGTACCCGTTTTTTATTCGTACTTTCGTACTTACCGCCTAGTCGTTTCCCCCCAAAAAAACATTACAAATAAAAACAGTCCTAGTTGTTTTTCAGTGTAAGTTTAACCTCTCAAAATACCTGATATATGATTATATGAGGTTCACTTACTTTAAAAGGGTTTAATAAGCTTTTGAAATTCAGCGAGTATTTTAGCGACTTCCTGGCGAATCTAGCGACTGTTTAGTGACTTACTGGCCTCAAGTTAGCGGCGTGCGAAGAAAACACATGGCAACACTGCGCTGCGCTTCTGCATGTTGCAAGGGGGGGCGTCGGGCTTGGACGTCTCGTGGAGAGAAGCCGACAGCCCTGCCCCTAGTGTGACTTATATAAGAGGCAATGGCCGAGCTGTGGTTCGAATTATTATTAGGTAGACCTAAAGCTAGCTGCATTAGTCTCCACTGCACAGCGTCGAACGCTTTCGAATGCCAGAGCCAAACGCCGGACGCCAGCCGTTCCGCATTCTAACGCGTTAGACGGGTGCAGTGCAGACCACAGAGCTAATATAATCTACGCTATACTTCGTTTCACGGTAACTTGGTGAACTGTGGAGGCTGCGGCCCCCCCACCCAATAAGAGCGTCGGAGCACGGCACTTGACAACACCCCATGGTCGAGGCCACAGAGACCTCGTCACCGCCGCAACAAAAGCGCGTCCGTGACAAAAAGTAGTTCTTGGTTTCCTCTTCGTTTAGTTCCTCTTACCGCAACATGGCACGACATTAAAGAAACACGAAGACATGTTGCTCTTCAACGATACTTAAAGGGGCGATGCAACGATTTTTGTACTTTGCGCAAATACCGTTTAGAACTGATTCCTGACGTTAATGACCTGTGAAACACCCGTTCGTTTTTCACCACACGTAATCGAAGACGCAGAAAAAAATTGAAGAAAAACGAGCCGCGTTCACCCCCTCAACTCGAAGCCAGAAAAAGCAGCCATGTGATCTGGAGCCGATTATGTGCCGCCAGTGTTGATCGCAACCACGCCCTGGAGTTGGCAATGCACAGGACACGCGCTCAGTTCCAGATATTGTTATGGTTCGGCTACTGTCGTCATTGCAGCAATTGGACACGGGTCACTACCCGAATGCTTCTCGAGCTATCGATTATCACGAGCCGAAATCGAGTGCCCACGCAATGCTCGGGTCCAATCTATGATGCCGAATTCAAGTATCTTCACTGGGCGGTACTGCGACCGCCCAGCTACGTCATCAGGTTTTACGAAGGAGAGATTGAATGAAAACGCTCGCTTCTGTCCTTGAAATTACTCCACAAGAAAGGAGTTTCTTGGCCAGTGGCGTTGCGTGCGAGTATCCTTGAATCCCACTAGTGCCACTAAGCTCGTGTAAAGTGAAAAACATTCCAACTGAATACCGAACACGTTTCGGACAATAATATGGCTTTTGAACGATGTTTGAACGTATGCGGCCATGTAATCAACCGCTTCCGCTCAAAACATCGCCCTGGCATTAGAACCCGTCACAGATTCCAGGGCAAATTGAGCGTACGGTTGTCTCATGAGCTGTTCCCGTAGAGCTCGCTACTCCAGCGAACAGCAGTGTTGAGGCGGTGGACGTTAAGAATCCGAAGTTAATTCGTTTCGCAGCAGACGACTTTCGGCCAGCAGACGACAGAAAGTTCCTCCGGGTCTCGCATTCGGCGTAGTGAAACGAGCGTTTCCTTGACGTAGTGCCCCTCGCCTCGCTTCAACGCTCTTAAAGGGTCGGGGGGCCGTAGCCTCCACAGTTCACCGAGTTATCGTGAAAAAATCTATAGATGTTTCACCGGCGTAGTGTTTATGGGACTTCCGGGATGCAAATTAAAGCAGAAATCAACCAGTCTACTTTCGTTGTGCTTCTGTGTATTCCTATGAGAAAACGCGCGCCCATTTTGTCTTCGACGGAAAATACCATAGATCACTTTTGTTCCCTAGGTCTTACCGAATAGTATGTACCTTTATTAACATTGTAGAAGTGTAATTGCTTTCGTTGCAGAATTTTTCTTTATTAGTGAACGATGTTAAGCCTCGCTATCATTCAGGCCCAAACCTGCGTTCAGGAGAAGGTGCCGAAACACGAGTATCTTGTCTAAGAAAAATAACAATCGAAAGAAATGCAGAGTGTGTTCAAGTTTCGCCACCATACAGGTGACGCTGATAATTACTACTATGCCAGTCCCGTCAACATATATAAAACTTACCCCGTCGCGCTTTTTTACGACCGGTTAAAACATTCAAAACACAAATTTAAAGTACGTGGGACATGAAAGGGGTCTCTTTTCATTATTTTCTATTGTAACCAGCATTTATCGGGTACACGTTTTTTTTTTTTTCTTCCTATTTTTTGAGATTCCGGGCGTGCAGGTGATGTCTTGGACGCGGAACAAGCATCTTCGCACATATGCACGAGCAGATAGAATAGAGCAATACTTCTTTATTGGAAATCGAACTCTAATAACTTGCCCCTCGCTTTATTGGGATCGCCTTCACGCACGGGTAGTTACCGATCCAGTGTTACTTCGTATGCTTGCTTTCTCTTGGTTTTCCACGTGTCTTTTGTTCGCTGTGTGCGTAAATCCCTCATGCAGAAAAGCGTCGACGCCGTGTTCGCGCTAATAGTGCCCGACAGCGCACATAAATGCATGTATGACGCTGTAATAACACTGTGTTTAAATACACGGATTTGACAGACAAACGCTGTAACTGACCGTTACTTTCATTTGCGTGATTGAGCAATGCTCCAACCTAATTAGTACGTTATAAATATACGTAATATTTGCTCTTATAATCGAGAGCAGAGAAAAAAAAAATGCATTTGCTTTTCCCCAAAGAAATGCATTACCGGAAGTCAGTTTTCGACCCGTTTCTGTGTTCTCCAATTTGCAACAGCACTAGCGCCAGCTGACCCTTTAGCGCACATTATTATAAGTCTATAATAGAGGCATGGCCTCTGAGATTTTTGGCACGCTCCGCTCCGGCCTGCCCAAACGCCCATCTGCCCAGCAGAAAAAGCTAGCCGAGCCAACTCTCTAGACGACCGCATGCGGCGTTTAGAACCAAACCATTAACGGAAACAAAATCACCTCAAAGCACGCTGTCAAGTGTGAGCCAGTGGCATGAAGCTTGCATTTTTATTGTTCTCATCCTCCGAATAAAGACAGGTAAGTCGATCTCTGTTGATTCGTAACTTCTATTCGCTGCTCCGATCTTTGCGCTGTTTCGCTGCATGATACTTCAAAATGCAAGATTAAGTTCGAATCTAAATTTGTTCTCTGCGTATACTGCCCGGACTGGCGGGACAGTCATAGAAACATTCTTGTCGTTATGCATGAGACCAGCTTTCTGAACGTCACTTACGTGCCCGGACAGTCGTTCTATAGCTTTCGCGCTTTGGAAAGTTGAACCCTCAATTTTCGAGAAATTTCTTCCTTGCCAAAGGTCTGCGTGTTGCCGCGAGAGGCGGGGAGCACATTTCTCGCTGCTCCTAAATTCCGTAGAGTGATAATAACGGGGATGGTGATAATTCGCGGCAATTTCTTTGTATTGTTTGGTTTGGTTGCGAGTGTCACCAAGCGCCCCACAGTAGCAGTCTCTACCGGCAAATACAATGGTAAATTTCACGGTAGCAATGGACCGGTGAGCGCAACGAGCGCTCGCAAAGATCTCAGAGGATATGGGGAGACAAAGGGCAGTTAGGTTAAGTTCTACCATAGCCTCCTATATACTGACAATGCCTGGCAGATCGCCATGAGGAGCGGCCGCCGAAATGGAAAAGGTGGAGTGGCAGACAACGGATGAGAGGAGAGTCATGTAACTGGCGCCTCGCAGCGGCGAGACGCCGAAACACAATTCTCCCGAGCGAACAAGTGTGTTTTGGGTCTTTGCCGCTGCAAAAGCTGCGCGTTGACGTCCAGGTTCCCCGAGAAATGGCTCTTTCATGCTTTGTGCTGCCAGATCCTCGCGCACCAAATCTGCGACCGGGCACTGTATGGCTCCGTCGTCGAACTGCCAGGCTTTGTGAGTAGAGAGGAGGCTATGGGTATACCCACTAATACCTCCCACCAGAGCTCGGTTGTTCTGACGTCCCCGCGCGCTCTCGTTTCCTCCTCTCCCTCAGTTTCTCGGCGCTTTCGGTTACTAAGCACCGACCCAGTCATGCAAGGACCATAAAAAAAGATCGAGGTACACCTAAGCATTTCTTATGAGTTGTGAATGCGAAAGCATGTACGCCGCTCGTCCGCTCCCTTTTTCGTCTGCTGCGAACTTTTCGTCGCCGGTCGGCGCGTGTGCTCCCCTGGGCATGGTGACCTTGGACGCTCCGTGTTAACGGCGCACTGATAGACACGCAGTGCCATGGGGTGAGCGGTCGTGGAAACTGACGAGCGCAGTGGCCAATGGGAGCCCCACTGACGCCCGCCAGCCATTGGAATCGAAGCAAACTAGGTGCCGTTTTCGCGCTTGAAACAGATGACGTCAGCTCGCTCCATGAGACAGTTAATGCTTTCGCATTTAAAATGTAATGAGCCATTCCACTCTGAGAAGGTGGATGAGCAGCGAAGCTGTTTAGCACGCGACACAGACCCGCCCCCAGGAGCAGGAAAAAAACTTGACACGCCCGACGGGACCGCCACTCGGCGGAATGTAGACACGCGCGACGGGACCGCAAATCCGGGCGAACGAAAGGAAACTTGGCACGCAAGCGCTCGGAAGTACGACAAAGAGAGGGCGTTGCGAATGTAGACATGGCCGACGCGGGTCGCACGGCGCCAAATCTTTGAGAAAGCTTTATTAGCTTCTCGAGAGCCTACTGATCTTGAAAATGATACCTATTGTTAACTATACTTCGTTTCACCTTATATTGTACCGCAGACAAGGCTAGAAGCGCGAGATCATAGCGTTGGGAGCAACTCTAAAGGCTGAACTCCATGGAACGAATTATGTGACGAATAACTGGCGAACGCCGCCCGACGGCACGCTCGCTTTGCGCGCGACGTAGCAGCCACTGTGTTGATTCCACGCGCAGAGCAAAAGCCGCCGGGCAAAATTCGTCGGTTATTCGCAGCATATTCGTCCCATGGAGTTCAGCCTTTAAAGCACGAGAGCTTGTGCCGCCGAGATGTGCCCTAGAGCAAGGAGCTCGCGCTTGTAGCCTTTCCTGCGGTACATCATAAGGTGAAACAGAGTATAATCAGCTGAATAGACCTATTGCTAAACGGACCGATCTCACCAGCCAGTTTGACTACGCCACCGCGGCCGCAATGCATCGAGGGAACTTTCGTCTTTTTGCACGTGCGACAACCTCGCTGGAGCACTGCCCGTGTAAGCACGAGAAGGCACGAGCCCTCGCGTGCACGGCCGTCTGCCTCCCGAGAACTAAAGTTATGGCGGCGTCACGCATGCGCCGAACGCTTAGTGAGATCGGTCTATAGACCATATGCGAAAAGAAGCGCCATCTAGTGTTTCTAGCGTCGGTACGGGAACCCCCCATATTGGGGGGTTCCCGTACCGACGGTTTCGCCCGAGAAACAATAGTCCCGGCAAAGTGGAAGTCGTAGAAGTAAAATATGATCACCTACTGCATGTCCAGTACGAACCCTTCACAAGACGTCTTCGAGAAATACCGTTCATTTACCTGGATGGGTGACGAGGCTTGCGACCTCGTTGCTGACAGTTCCTTTTCCAGAATTTGGCGGCCGTCTTTCTTTTCTTCTCTGAACCGAAACAAACCAGCAACCCGTTGAGAGTACTAATAAATTGCCCTAATATCATGAAAACCGAGTTAAATGCAGATGCGCCTCGTCCACAACTGGAAGATGTGATAAACCCCCCAATATGGCGGCTCCTAATGGAATGATGATGATAGCTGGCAAGGATTTTGCATATGGCCTATTATACAAGTATCAAAGAGAATGCAGAGAATGGCGTTCTTTCGCCGCACGTGCCGGCGTCTGCAGCAGTAACTGTTCTAAAGCAAATGCCTAAAACAAAGGCGTCTTGCACCCGCTTTTCGTCAACGCTTTATTTTGGTCATTTACCACTCATTCACACTGGAAGCGGATCCGCGTTCGCAAAGCGGTTGCGAACGGGGTTGTATAAAGATCCAGCACAACTTCACGCGCACTTGATGTCATCGAGTGCGCGTGCAATTGTACTGGATCTTTATAGACCCTTTTCATGTTTACAAACATGAACTGCCTCCTGCGTCCCAAGCAACTTCCGGTCGCTCCGTCTTTGAAAGTATGTCGAGCTTGCCTATGTCGCCAGTGCTAGAAAGCATAAACGCTACACGCACATCAAAGTTGGAGATTTAACGAGGGCCCTCGGCTGGTCAATTTAACGTCTTGGAGGAGGCAAGTTGGTTTACAAGAGTATTCGAAAATATTTACCATATCTGGGGGTTCTGCGTTCTTTTGGCGTTCACCTGGAGAATTGGTGGTTAAACGTTTCATCAACATTTCAAACAGCGGTGTTAGGGTGGGCTTTGTTCATACGTTTTTATGAACCGGAAGTTCTCTGGGACGTCAAAGACTAGAACAACTCCTGGTGGCGTTTGCCATGAAAAGGGTTCGCAACCGCTTTGCAAACGCGGATCCGCTTCCTGTGTGAATGAGCGGTTACTTCGAGTCTTTTACACGGGGGATGCATGCGCGTGCGGCTGTGCGAGCGTATATTTTTTATACTCTGTTTCACCTTATGTTGTACCGCAGCGAAGGCTAGAAGCGCAAGCTCATAGCGTTGGCAGCTGCCCTTGGTGCACGAGAGCTTGTGCCGCCGAGATGTGACCTATACTTCGTTTCACTTTATCTGCGAGCGAAGCCAAAGCTAGAAGCGCGAGAGCAGCGCTTTTTGCATTTCTCCCCAGCTCGCGCGCTCGAGCAAAGCCTGAACGCACGGAGCTTCCGTGCTCGCGCTTGCAGTTTTGCCTTCGCTCGCACATAAGGTGAAACGAAGTATAGAGCAATGAGCTCGCGCATGTAGCCTTTCCTGTGGTACAAGGCTTACAACACAAGGTGAAACAGAGCATAGTCATTTCACTCGAAAAATCCACGAAACCCTAGCCATAAACAGCTTCGCTGTAAAACGGCCGACGGCCGCGTCCGCCACAACCAATGCGCAGGTGCATACGTAACTCCCCCCCCCCCCCCCCCCGCCCCCCCCTCGCCTCACTCCAAGAAAGTAAAACTCCCATTCTTTTGGGTGTCGATTGGAACTTATACGACCCCAAAAAATGGGGACATTTTGCTCTTGCGACACAGGATTTTATCGCCAAGGCCCAAGGCATGCGCTTTGCTCCACCTTGAGCGACGTTACTAAAACACTTAGTTGGGAAACTCTCCATTGGAACCCAGACCGCTGATATCCTTCGAGACCAAACTAAATACGATAACAGCGCCACCCTTTGGCGACTAGTCAAAACATGAATGTTCATTTATTTATCTACTTCGAAGTTGCACTGCAAGATGACGCCACCGGCCTTTGCGCGACTCGACCTGAACTGATACCTGCAGACGTGCAGTTCCCGGAGTGGTCATTGCGGAAGAAATGGCGGCGTTGCGATAGCTACTGGTTCGGTTCTCGAGCGCGGATTGAAGGCACGTTTTCAAAGCAGGTCTATGAACAGTTTCCTAACTGAGTTGTTCTAGTAATGTTAACCTTGAGGTTCAACGAAACCTAGGGTGCTATGTTGCGCTTTTTGGACTCCCAGGAGACTTGGAAGAGGGAAGTGACGTCAACGACTAGAGAAACGCAGATTGGATGTTGACAGAAGAAAACAAAATCAACATCCAATCTGCATTTGCTGCGTTGTTGACGTCACTTCCCTCTCCCTAGTCTCCTGGGAGTCCAAAAAGCGCAACATAGCCCCCCTACACACCACTTCTTCTTCCTATAGACCACAACAAATGCTACGAATCACCAAATCCAATCCATACAACCTAGAAGACAAAGACCTGCTCCTTTCTCTCCAAACGTCATTCTGAAGGCCGGTTCAGACACTTGCGTTTGAGTGTGCTTGACTGCGTTGCGTCGAGAACCGAAAGTGAGTCACCGGCACATCTGTGCTTCGTATGAAGCGTGGAATCCAATTCAAGGAATCATCCTGGCACGCGATATAAGCAGCAGGGATGTCCTAGTTTCTCGAAGCCGCAACGCAGTCAAACGCAGTCAACCGCAACTGTCTGAACCAGGCTTTAGAGGATTCATGGAGCGCCGCCTGAATCGCTCGAGCATGATCACCAGCGCGTCTCGCAGTGTCTCACAAGGATGGCAATAGAGTGCCTTCATGTGCGCTTCGCCTAGAGTGATGCCAACTGCCTGTTTTCCTTTCCCACACCCTCTTACACCGCCATTTTGTTCCTCCCATTGTTTCCCCGTGCGCCGGAAAGTGGCCTTTGTGTCCATTGGTAATCCCATTCGAGGGGGAAAATGCTAATCCTCCCTCCGTGGGTTCCACAACGCTGCTCCGAACTTGTGAAATAAGGTGCTTGTTTCCGGGAGGGTTATAAGCCCCACGGGTTATCGCCCAGAACCAAAATGGCTGCTGGTTTGTCGGCGAGTGGTATTACAAAGAGTGGCATCACCCTAGCAAAGCGCACATGAAGGCTCCCAAGATGGCAAGGCTAGAACGCGGGTCGCCAAGACGGTATTGAGCCGATTGCCACCTCGGAGCGTTTTACGTAACCTTCCGATTAAACGGGCGGAGCGTGATGTCACGTGACACGCGTGGAGCGCGCCCGATTGGCTAACGAGGCTCGCAACGTCCACCGCGGTCCGTCTTAAGGCGAAACGAAGTACAGGAGACAGCGTGTGTTTGTTACGAGAAGGCGCCAAATGGGCACCCAGACTAAAAGCTGAAGGATTGATACCAGACGAGATAACGGCGACCCGGTTTTTTCTAAGCCCTCGTAAGCCGGGGACAATCAGTGCAGCGCACGCCACTCAGTGTTGTCGGAGGAATGCGATCCGCTTAGCTGAGATTAAGGCGCGGTTTCTTTAAGGTCTCCGAACCATGATCTTCGCCCGGTCAAACGGCACGCTTGGTTTTAATCCCACCGTGCGGAAATTCTTAATTTAAATGCAAAGGCGTTTTTGGAGCGTATTTATCGCGCGTCGGCCTTCCCTTTTAGTCGAATTAAACACGTGCCTGGCAGGTCTTGGAGGGCCGGCGGTGTCGCTCGCGTTCCAGTTAGTCCCATTTTCTCGTCAGTCACGCGTTCCTGATGGTTCATAACATCTCTCACATGAAGTTTAGTGGAACTAAAAAAACTTTTGAACAGTTAACCTTAGGTTAGTCAGCAACAAACGCGAAATATAGGAATATGTACAAAAGAGTACCAGTGGGAATTAGTTTTAATACAGGCATTTAAACAATGAATTGATGTTAGAAGATGTGGGAAACGCGGTTTTCTTCGAGGATTAGCTTTGAATAAGTTTTTGTATCTATGTCTACTGAAATTCTTCGGAGACACCACTTTAATGAGACGCCATACTTTGCTATTGAAGTAAAATGGTCTCGTTACTTCGTAACTAAAGCTTTATGAAGTTTGAATGTCATGCGGAGGTCAACCGTTGCAATTACTTTATAGACATAAAAATCAGACATCCAATTTTTATTTTGGTTTTTCACTAATATCGCGCCGAGCGAATTGTAAGCGGCAAGCGCATTACAAAAGACACTTCGTGCTTAAATACAAGGTTTCAAACTACTCCCCAGATTTTTCCGCTCTAAACTACTCCAGGATCATGAATACGCATACGTTGAAGCTCATCTTGAGAGCAACAATCTGCAACCTCTCATTCTACGCTGACCGGAAAGAGCGTCAGTGGACCTGCGTTTACGCAAAAGCCCGCGCCGAAAGCTTCGTATTCCAGGGTTTAATCCTTACATTCCCATGGGTTCAGTGTGGACAGTGAATACACCGTCTAGCATTTGTGTAGCTCTTCCGGCGCGATTCACACCAAACACCCTTAGTCAACAGCCATACTCTGCTTATCCATTTTTTTTTTTTTCAAATCAAATGCACAGGTAGATTTTCTTTAGGGAAACGTAACTTTTCGCGGTCTTAGCATTCATATACAAGAAGGGTTAAGAAGGTAAGCCAAACCCTCTGTTTGTTAAGCGGCCTGTGTCGTCGTGGTTGTTGACAGCTTAAAAAATGCATCGTTTAACTTAACATATTCTTTCATCTTGCTTCGGGATTCGTTCTGCGATCTCATCGACTAATGCAACAATTTCATTGGCGGCGTAGTGATAATATTTGCGACTTATGCAACAATTGTATTGGCCATGTCCTGCCATTCTTAAGCTGTCACTGACTAGGGGACCTCACTCTTGCCTAACCGAAGAGGGCCGAAAAAAAAGTTTCGCGAATATCTTCCGAGTACATCTAGCTTCACGAGGACACCATGCCTCTACGCCTCAACTCTGCCCGGCGGTGTCGACAAGGGAGGTCGAAAGCAAGGCGCCGCAGCAGCAGCATCGCCATTAACGAGACCATTACCTGCTCGGCTTGGCGTTAGCTCAACCCTGTCGCCTCAGGCAACCCTCGCCCGTCCAAGCACACGGAACAAAGTACGAGTCGTGCTGCCGGCCAACCATTTTAGATGATCGTGGGGAGATAAGAGGGCAGGGCGAACGGAGGGTTTCTGAGCAATGAGATGGAAGATGGAAGACGTTAATATTTTATTTTTTTTCTGAGGGGGGGGGGGGGGGGATCATTATTATTAGTAGTTTATGTTGGGGAATTAGGTGTTTGGATGTTAGGTGCAGGTTATTCGACATCTCGCTGTTGGCGCCCTGCTTTGAGTTGGGGAAAAAAGAGTCCTTGATAAGGGGGCGGCTATTTCGTTAGTTTTATTTGTTGCGAACGGAGTTTTTGGCGTTGATGTGACAGAGGACTTTTACCATGAGGGAACTCTTCTCAGGACTCTAAAGTCCCGATTACATAAATTTATCCATGTTTTGTTTCGTTAAAGCAGTCTGACGTTCACACGTTATACTTCTAATGATTCTTAGTGTAATGTTTACGTGGGTGATGTGATTGGGGGAATTCTTCAGAAAACTGGTTAAACAAAATGGTACAACAAAAACTTTGTTAACCTCACGATTATGTTTTCTTTTCAGATATAATGTGTTCAAAAGATACAATTGTTTTTGTTTTTTTTGAATGAATTAAGACTTCCCACTTTTTAAAATACCATTATCGACAAAAAAATTATTCTGGATGCACTGAAAGCGGTCAAGTAAAACATAGTTTTTTCACGGCTTTTTTCGTTTTGTTGAATACTGTGGTGAAATGAAAAACTAAACCAAGGAAACCGTCGTTTTGTCATCGTATTCATTGTTTTGTGTCGTGAAGTGTCTTGAAGTGGGGAACTTAACGCATGCTATTTAGCACCTGTCGAGGCAAAGCAATAAACACTTTAAATTTAAAATTGGAAATCACAATTTCACTTGAGATAAAATTGATGATTTTCTCATCTGCAATATTCAACCTTGCTTACGAAGACGCAATAAATTTTACTCTGTATAGTGTTGGCCACAAACAAAATGCAAATGAGTTTGTTTCACCTCATTGAGTTGCCTAGAAAGGATAAGTCATCTTTAAGGCTGTTGCATTCCAGGTATTAAAGTGCTAGGATGTGCATTCCTCCTTCAGGGGCCCTATGCTACACGGCGCAAGCAAGGGACCAGGACCACCCCCGTCTGCTCTGATTGGTCAGTGACGCAACGCTGACCAATCGCAGCTTGCGGTGTTGTCCCGGTCCCTTAGTCTCGCTTTGTCCCGCCTTGTAGCATGGTGCCCCAGGGTACGCTGTAAGATTATCTACATAATTGTATACAATTGCCCGAGACTGCAGGTGATGACAGAACGACGACAGGAAGAAAGAAATGTTGTCTCACCATAGAGGTGAGGGACACGCAGCAGGACGAACGCTGTGACGCGATAGACCAGATATAGACGCTTTGCACACGCGCAAGTTTACAGCCGCCATAGCCGACCTTCTCTAGTCTCACCGCGATGCCGAGCCACTGAAGCAGGCTTTGACGAGCCCCCACAACGGCCTATGCTGAGGAGGAGGACACAGGAGCACCTTAAGTGGCAATAACCCGTTCTGCTGTGGCAATGATGAAGTGAAGCGGACGCAATAAGAGGAAACAAAAACTGAAGGTCGGTTATGGCGGCGCCCATGCACGGCCGCTGTAAAGCGTCTATAGTCCTCTTGACACGCGCCGAGTATCCTTAGAGTTCCTGTATAGGCTCCCTACGGGAGCCAGAGTTGCGCGTTCACGCATGGCATGTGGATCCAGCTCCTCACGTGACTTAATTCGGCGAATAGCAGCGACGCGCGTTCGAGGCGCGCGGCGGGCTCAAAAGCCTGGGAACGTACGCCGGGGCGCGTGCAACGTCTACTTTGCTGCACGACACTTGATACGGCTCCTCACGTGATCGGATTTCGGCGAATAGCGGCGAGGGCGGCACGCGGCATGTGGAATCAAACGCGCAACTCTGGCTCCCGTAGGGAGCCTCTACAGGAACTCTAAGTATCCTCAGCCGACAGTGCCTCTGCCGTCCAGACAGCGTAGTTGAGAAAAAAAAAAAAGGTGTCTCGTTTGGGCGCGCGTTCTTTCCCCTCAGAGCGTCTAATATGACCTACAGGGTGCCTTGATGTGCGCGCACACGAAGACCCCTTACTGTGGCCTTGACGGACGCTGTCACGTACATGGCGGCAGAGATCTCTCGGCTTGAACGCCTTCATAAAACAGTTACTGCCGCCGTCGAGGCACGAAACTAGGGTCAATGATGACGCGGGCAGACTTGTACGGTACTCATGACAAATAGTCAAATTACTCGTAATAGATTACTCTTTAAAGGAATTTTGTAAAAAGGAATAATTATTTATTAGGAATTGATTGCGAGGGTAATCTAATTACTTTTGGAAGTAGCAAAATATTTGTTTGCGTTACTATTTTTCCCTTTCCGTTTCGTAACGGCGACCTCCATTTTTTTAAGTTTGCCACCAAGGTATCTTCGAAACAAGTTTCCGATAAGAGAATGCCTTTATAAAAACTTGCCAATAAAGAAGATAAGTAGTTTGGCGATTCTAATCCAATAATGAACACTACGAAAGACCCGTTTTCAAACCGACAGAAAAATCTGTCGTCTTGAACATTTGAAGTAATCGCCAAAGTAACGGTTACCTTTTCAAGTAGCGGCCAATTACTTTTCTTATTGATATAACTGAACACATTTTTAAGTGTAATTCTAATTGTAGCCAATTAATGTTTTTCGAGTAATGTTTGAAAGACTCGAAGCAGTGTCTGAGCAATACTCATAGGGCGAGTGCCAAGTTCTACTGGACGTGGCCACCCAGACAACGACTTCAAAACAATCCTGCGTTTCATAGAGAAGCACGGGAGTCCGTGCCCGCGACATGGTGCTATCAGCCACGTATCGAAGAGTCATCTGGTGGCGCAGCTTGCAAACCGAGGCGAGGAGAGTATTCTGTATGGAAGCTTTTCCGCGCGCGGTGTCCACACCTGTAGGTATCTCACACCGTGCTCCAGGATAGACATCATTTGATACATAAAGTGCGTCCATGCGCGTTCCAAAATAAAATAAACACTTTGGAAAAATCTGCTGGTAAAATATAATCAAAATATAAGCGTGGGTTCTTCCCAGAAACATATGACAATGTTATTCAAAATGTACAATGCCATAAACATCATTACTTTTCTCGAGCGCGTGCACCTGGAGACAGTCCACCAGCAGAAATTCAGTATACCACCCTTCGAATGTGTTTAATTTGATAACATAAAATACAATATATATTTTTAAGGTGGTCGGTTTGTTTTTTGTTCTGACTGACTTTAGCATAGAATACACGAGCCCCTCAGCATACCTTAATGATATAGAGCAGGAATGCACAAGTCGTAAATGACGTGGGCCAACTGCGGATGTTTTCAATATTTCGCATAATCGCGATGGTTGCCAGCCAAAAAAGAAAATTCCGAGTGAAGTTGGAGCAGAGGTCGCAGTCGTTGGGAATGCCCCCACGGGTGACCATAGCAGCTGTTGGTGCCAAATAAAGTCTCCTTTCCGTCTAATCACGTATTTTGGTTTTGGTCATTGTTGGGGGCGTGTCCCTCCAAACCGGAAGTTTCCTCCGGCTTCACCTCTGGCGGCATCAGGTCGCCTCCGGAAGCCTCCTACCTCCACGCGCAATGCCTTCAGATGACCAAAATTATGTTTTGTGTAAGTTTATACGGCCGGAAGTTGGTTAAAACCGATATGCATCTGGTGTCTCAATGTAGTTAAGAAATTTTGCCAGCGGTGTACAACCGCTAGCCTTGGGTCTTTAACGTGCAGCACGCAGTAGTGATAAACAACCGCACGCCGGTATATGATGTCCGTCCAGATCGAAACGGGCAGGGGTGGGGATCGAACCCAGGATCCTTGGGTTCTGCAGAGCGAGATTTCGCTTCACGTGCTTCTCGGTCGGGAGCGTTAACACGCCCGGCTACTGATCCCCCAGTTTTCGGAGAATGTACTCAAACTAAAAATTAGTATTTGCCTTTTGCTGTCGAAGACCACGGGCTTTCTAAGCGACGGATTCCTTAGACTAATCAGAAGAAAAAAAAACAATAATTTTGCGAAAATTTTGTAGTGGTTGCCAGGCTTCATCGGAATTTATTGAAAGTTATTCAAACTTGACAATAAAGTTCTTTGTCTCAATAAAGTTCTTTGTCTGTTTTTAAACATGCCTGGACTACTATCGCACGTTGCCTGAAGGACTTATAATTAGGCCGTAGACTTTCCAAGTTTAACCGATAAAAACACCGATAAACATCCGTCGGAGTCTGAAATAAAAAATTGCTAAAAAAACTCAAAACAATGATAAGCATTGGATTTTGTCAAAAATATTAAATTGGTTAAAATTCTAAATCAGCACTTCCAAGAATCTGTTTGCTCCTGCTAGGACTTTTTTTTTTTTTTTGTCGAGTTACTTCCCTCTCAGACTTAAACTCTTAGTTTCTCATGAGTTTTTCTCTTAGATTATAATAGTTTAAGCCTCTTTCTGATATAGATAATCAAATTACGCTCATATTTGAAATATAAACGAAACACCGAAAACCAACTTTCCTATTCAATGAAAACGAGGAGATATATCGCCTAGTTATATTACGATATATGTCACAATTTAACTAATATTAATGTTTATCCTTCACTGATTATAATTCTATCTTGCAAAAAAAAAAGACACCGGCCGAATCGGTTGAATGTATGCACATATTCCACACGTGCTTCCCAGTGCTTCGAAAGTTGCAAATGAAATTTATATTTTTTTTTCTTGCTTGTTCAATTTTAAGAATGTCACAAATCGAGGCACATACCTCTGTAACATACAATACCTTCTGAATAGAAATGGTGATCTCTCTCTTAGGTCACACTTCCGTCATTCAAGCGATGGCGTGACTTATTCGTTCAATGTTGGGGGACGGTGACCCAGAAGCTGTAGCTGCATCTCCAGGAGTCGGCGGTTAAAAGCCGACATGCAACCTCGGTTTTCTGCAGGGAAGATAATCCTCGTAGCATTCCCCTCTCCTAAGCTACGAGGGGGGCCAAGTTGGGGCAAGGTAAAAAGTGGAGAGGATAAACGAAAGAAGTGGGGCAAAAGGGGAGAGCGCGAAGTGTACGTCGGCCTTTAAAAGCCTTCCTGCAGAATCGCCTTATGCCGGGCAGAAAACCGGCTACCAGCATCCTTTTCTCCCTTCCCCCTCTCTCTAATCTCCTCCTTCCCCTGCAGAAGCGGGTCTCTGAGTTACTCGACAGAGAAAGGGGGAGAATCTCCCTTATTCTCGAAGGGAAATGAGGAATTGAGGGTAAGTTTCCTTCTTTCTGCTTGTTGGTCGGCCTTTCAGTGAACAAGCAAGCGGCGCCCTTACAAAAATGAACAATGAGTTTCAATTGAGCTGCTAATGAGTTTTTATAGAGTCAAATGAAACTCATAAGAAACTCAACGTTAAATGAGTTTTATCATTACAAAACTAATATTTATTCTTTTGATTTTACTCATTACACATTCAAATGAGTGTTATCATTACCCACTCAATATATATTCTTTTGATTTTACTCATTACAAATTCAAGTGAGGTTTATCGTTACCCAGTCAATATTCATTCTTTTTGAGTTCATAAAAAATGTAATG